>PVKH010038231.1:0-11354 GCA_004027955.1 Chaetophractus vellerosus | reverse complement strand
AGAGAGCCTGTAATCCAAGACAAGGTAATGAAAAGAGCAATCATAAAAACTGCCTAACATATACTCTGAAAATAAATTTATATTCTTCAGAGAAGACATTTATCACCAAAGAAGAATTTCTTTTAAAAAAATTTAGGAGAGGGGCCGGCTATAGCCCAATTGGTAGGGCGCCGGTTTAATACATAGGAGGCCTCGGGTTTGGTTCCCGGGGCCTCCTCAAGCGGGCAGACTGCCTTGAGAAAGCAAGCCGCCACAGGCAGGTCAAGCCTCCATGGGCAGGGCAAGCCGTCATGGGCAGGGCAAACCCCTGCGAGCAGGGCAAGCCTCTGCGAGCAGGCAGGCCGCCGTACGGTGAGCTGACTCGGCGGGTCGCTGTGGCGGGGGGAGACAGGAAGACACGGAAGAACACAAAAATGAACACAGCAAGAACAAGCAGAAAGGGGGGGATATGTAATAAATAAAAATTAAATCTTTAAAAAATATATAAATAAATAAATAAATTTAGGAGAAATCTCATTTTATTTTATAATCGTCTAAGAAATTATATATGTAAAATCAGAAATTCAAAGCTGCTAATCCTAACATTTCTGTTGGCAATCCACTTAGGTCTGATGACTAGGAATTAGGAATAACCAACCCTTCATGGGATAGCAGTTGATTTTACTACTTAAGAAGCATTTTAAATGTGATGATGAATTTTAATGGTTTCAATTTTATATATTTTAAAATTTTCAAATAAATGAATTTTGTTCGCAGCTTTATTTTACCTATAAATTTATATTAGAAATTGGGAACATCTAACCAATATAAAATTGTTGTCTATAAAGTTAAAAAGTCAACAAATTCTCAGGATATTTAAAAATATTAGGATGATAAAAGTGAATTTTTTCATCATTATCTAGAAGCGTGGTGTTATAAGGAAATTGTCTGTTTCTACATTGTAGACATTGGCAAATCATTCAAGTCGAGAAAAATTCCCCAAACTGCTGTTTGGCAGCGTAAGAGGCTGTGGCTATACAACTCCTTAATAGATTGGAATGAGAGCAGTCATTAATCAACAAGTCGTTTTGTCAAAACAACCCAACAAGAGGATGAATGTGTTTTTTTTTACACTGAATTTAGTAGTTGGTTTGGCATCTTATACACACTATCTGAAACACAGGGGAATTGACTGAGAAATCTGGGAACACCAGCAAAAATACTAAGTTTTCTTGGAATTTATTTAGACAAGAAAAATAGATCAGTAGCTTCCTCACATCAGGTCAGATTAGCGTAGAGATATAAATGCATACTCTGATGATATTATTGACATACTAATAAATTCAACATTAGAGAATCCTATACAATCCTCTTTTTTCTTCCCTCTAAGGAATACCCTAATAAATTTGATAAACAACAAAGCTTTGAGGAAAATATTGGCCGTCCACATTTCTCTCATAATTTCACAGAATAACCGATTCGACCGTCACAAAGTTTTTTATTCATCCTATTCATATCACTACAGAAAGATAATACACACCAAGTTATTTTTCATCAAGCAAGAGAAACTATTTGCCACTATGTTGACTCCACGATTTGACTCAGCAGAGATAAAAACTGGGTGAGGTCTGGAGGCTCTTGGGAGTGAGGGTGGGGTTGACAACTTTGATCTGATGCTCCTTCTACCACTGATGAAAGACGGGAGCACTGTCCCATCCATTACTACTCACAGGAGGCTCTTGAGTCCCAACAGAATGAGCACTGGATACTGTGACCTCTGGTTTGGGGCTTTTGGACCAGTGATTCCCTTCCGCCTGCTTTGTATGAAACAAAGCAGGTAGGTCTTCTGGCTGTCCACTGACTCATGTCTCTGGATCTGGAAGGGTCCTTAAAGCTCAAAAAAAAAAAAGCAGTCATTTAAAAACACTTTCATTTCTCACCTGGATAAAAATAAACATATATTTGAAGATATATGTGTGTATGATAATATGCCCACATGAGCCATGTGAGTTTATGAGCACATACAAAGAATGGCCAAAGTATAACAGAAGCATTAAACTAAAAATAGCTGCCACTATTGGTCAACACTGTGGAATTGTCAATAACAGGCTAAAGTCTGTTGATTTACGTACTTGCATACATGCACATACAGGCACTTACATGGGCTCATGCATTCACAGGAATGGTCTTTGAAACAGTGTTTTTCTTAATATTTTTTATTTTGAAATAATTTTAGATTTACCTGAAAGTTGCAAAGATAGTACAGAGTTCCCATATACCCCAGTCTCAGTTTCCCCTAATTCTATCCCTTAATGTACATGTCTGTTAATTAATCTCCAAGGTTTTATTCTTGCTTCACCAGTTTTTCCATTAATGGCCTATTTCTGTTCCAGAAACCAATCCAGGATATCACAATATACTTCGTTGCCATGTCTCCTTAGTCTCCTCAGGGCTGTGACCGTTTCTCAGTTTTCCTTGCTTTTCATGACCTTGACAGTTGTGAGAAATACTAGTCAGGTATTTTGTAGAATATTACTCAGGTTGGGTTTGTCTAAAGTTTTCTCATGATTAGACTAAGGTCATGGGTTTTGGGAAGATTATATCTGAGGTGGCAAGCGCTTCCCATCTCATATCAGGTATATATGATATCAACATGCTTTAGTGATGCAACAAGGTGGTGTTAACCTGGATGACATATTTAAAGTGGTGTTTTCCAGTTTTCTCCAATATAAAGTATTTTTCCCTTTTTATAGATTATTCCTTGGAATCAAGTCATTAAATCCAGCCCACACTCAAGACCAAGAGGGCATTATCTACATATATTATTTGGAATTATTCTATAAGGAATATTTCTCTTTTTACCCTCATAAATTTATTCAATCACTCATTTAAATCACTATGAACTCATAGACATTTATTTTATATTTTAGAGTATAATCCAATGTTACTTTATTTTCTTGCTCAAAAATTTCCAGCTTTGGCCATTAGGAGTTCCTTCAAGTCAGCTCCTTTGTCCCTTGAATATGCCCCCATCCTTTCATTTTTTAAAAACTTCTCTATTTTCTGCTGGCACTACCTCGTCTAGAATCATATTGCATTTTTTTTTGCCCCCAGTCCTAGAATCAGCCATTTCTCCAAGGAGTCCTGGTTCTTCTTATTGTATAATAGTATTTAGAAATCAAGAGCTGAGCAATGGGTAGAAATAAACAGATTTTTTAAAGGATTTAATCAAGATAATATCAATATAATGGCTAACCACACTATTCCTCAGAATGTCCAGATGATTTATATCCCTTAAATCTGTATTATGAGGGAGAGCTAGAAAAATAGTATAACCATGGGTAAGACCTGCTATCCATTCCAGGTCAACATGAAATATTTCTGATCCTTCTTCTTTATAGGGAGTCAAACAGCTATACTCACCATATGCCAAGTGCCAGATGTTGTTTTGATCTGTTCCTGTAAATATATCGCATTAAACATACACTTACATCTGAGATATTGCTTTTTAATATTTACAATTAGTCCACCAGTATCTGCCTTAATATACCTGATTTTTGTGGAGACCAGACTGGTGAATAGAATTGGTATATGATGAGATTATTACATCTCCAACCTTTTAGCCTTTGAGGTAAATATTACTCTGCCATTGTCTCGGGTTCCTAGGGCTGCCATAACAAAGTACCACTAACAAGGTGGATTAAAAACCACAGCGGTTTGCCCCGCCCACGGCAGCTTGCCTTTCTCAAGGCCATCTGCCCGCTCTGAGAGGTCCCCGGGAACCGAACCGGGGGCCTCCCATGTGGTATACTGGCGCTCTTTTCCACTGAGCTATCTAGCCAGCCCCAGAACAAAGGTTTTAATTTGGGTGAAGTCCAATTAACTTTGGGTGGATCATGCTTTTGGTGTCATGTCTAAGAACTTTTTGCCTAAACCAAAGTCACAAAAAATTATCCTATCTTTTCTTCCAAAAGTTGTATAGTTTTACATTTTTACATTTAGAGCATGATCCATTGTGAGTTAAGTTTTTTATAGGGAGAGAATATAGAGTTGTGGTTTATTTTATTTTGTATGTTTTGCATATGGATATCCAATTGTTCCAGCACCATTTGTTGAAAATACTATTCTTTCTCCATTGAATTGCCTTTTGCACCTTTGTCAAAAATCAATTGACCATATTTCTTTAGTGTTTTGAAAGCATTTAACAACATTGAAATAGTTACACAATATGAATAATTACCATCATCCCAATATAGCTCAATTACTAGAACTTTTGTATAAACCAGGGCATCTCCTTCTAACTGTACCCCATCTCAATTCACCCCCGGTGACATTCTATAATTGTGCTTTTCACCATCCTGATTACCACAGAAACAAGGTCCAACAATTGCCACCTGGAAGGTAAGTGACCTAAAATTCTGTATTGAGTTCCTGCTTCACAGGACTATTTCTGGTAGTAACTTCTTTGATTTGGGTTCCCCCAGAAGCAGATCATCTGACAAGTATTTGATTGCAGTATTTAGAAGTCGGCCCCAGGAAAGAGGGATGGGGGTAGAGAATTGAGACAGGACAAGGAAGATAGATAAAGGATGCATTATCAATCTACCACTGTGGTAGTAGGTCCCACTGAGAAATTCTTGGTGGCAGTATAGGAATCACCTCAGGATGCATGCTAAATGAGGAGTGAAGAAGTTGGAGGATTTATGTGTCAAATCTTTATGAATAATTGAGGGCCATTTGTGGAATCTCTGATACTTATGGTTTGTTCTGAGAAAATGCAAAGCATGCTCCCATGGTCAGGAAAAAAAGCCTTCAACCAGAAAGTAACATTCATTCATAGTAAAGAGCCTTCGGTGTGTAGTAGTAAGTGCCAAGGTAATCTAACAAGGCCAGTAGCAACTGTTATACCCTATAACTTTCTATTAAAGCAAGGGCCTTCCAGTTTCTGGTTAACCTCAGAGTTACTACTTTGGAAAACAAAATAAATACTTATTTAGGAAATAAAAAATTAAGTTTTACTTAGTGCTTAGAAATGCTACATATCTGAAATACAAACTAATTTCAGAAAGTGGATTAAAAATGTTTCAAGGTTTCCACCATATAAAGCAGATTAGTAGATTTACCATAAAGGAAGTGCCATTTAGCAGGTGTTTGGTTTTCTTGTTGGTTTGGGGTTGTTTTTTTAACTTTAAAAATTTTTTATTTTATTGAAGTTTAGTTTAATGTGTCACAGGAAAAAGTGATGTCATTATACCATGCTACAATATATAACTTGCATTAAATATTTCACATATAAATATAGGAAACAAGCCATGATTCCAGTTCCAAAAGAATTCAAAAAAAGTGAGAGTAGCTATCCTCTCCCAACTCCACAACGGATTTAAAGGAAAACTAGGAAGAGAAAGCATGACTAGTGAGAAATGATTTGTAATAACTCTAAAAAACAAAGAATATGGAGAAAAAGTAGACAAGCAGAGTTTGGTGATTCAGATTTAACTTGAGAGGCCTGTAGGTATTGTCTTCTGATAGATTATATATATAAAAGCAACAATTTTGAATCTCCCTATGTTGTTAAGAAGCCATTATATTTTTATAATAAATTTGGTAGCTCATTTTTACAATTTCACATCTTCCTGAAAGGATCTTCATTTCTTCATGCTATACTGCCTTTAATCCATGTGTCCCCTGGAAAATTACTTATCCTCTATAATGTGTCTACCTCATAGGACTCTACTAAGGATCTGATGAAAATGCAGCCATGAAAGTGTTTCATAAACTATAAAGAACTAAATAAATATCCTTAAGGTATTAGAATAGCACAAATATTTTGTATTAAAAATATCTTCTGCAAACACATTCCACTGTATTTCTTCTCAAATCAATTGCTGGCTAGTGTAGAGAAAAATAAGCTTATAATTACATAAAATAGGTAGACCTCACCTTCTTAAAACTCATACTCATAATTACGACAGTTAGCAAATTACATGCAAGACCAATACTCATCCAGAAGGAATCTGTAGGCCCTAACAATTATTTGTGGTTGGTATCCATTATGATTGGTGATTTATTTCTGTTCTGATTTGTAGGTACCTATGCCATACTGGTTGTTGTATATTTTGAAGGTTACCTTAACCACTCACATTTTACAACAGACAGACAGATGAGACAGAAATGACTGGCTCTTTCCTAACATCCCTACATTAATCCTATGCATTTTCTGTCTTCATCTGGCCTGACAGCCACATGGGGCTCTAAGAACAAGACACTTATGTAGTATAAAGATATTACACAAAAGTCTCAGCAGAGGACAAAGAGAAGTGGCATTAACTGTAGCCAAGAAGGGAAACCAAACAGAAAAAGATACAGTGTGTGTTATTACATGGTAATGACAAAGTAATATTTACTTGATGGTTTCCTAAGATAGTGGCATAAGATGCTCCAAGGAGCCATTCCCCCACAGAAGCTTTCTACAACTAGCATAAAATGGCAGAGATATTGTCCTCAAAACTCCAAAAAAAAAAAAAAAAACAATTAAATGGTGCAGTAAGTGGGCAAGTGCTGAATCTAGAAAACACAACTTAAAAAAAAAATGTAGGAGAAGCTCCTGGCACCCTTGCTGGTGCCTCCCCAGCCCTTCCCTGGTGTGTTATAGAGCCAACTTGCTTTCCCATGTAGGTCCCTGGTCCAGTTCTGGAGAGAGCAGAGTAGCCCCTATGCACACACTGGATTGCTTATATATTGGTGCCAATCTCTCTGGTGGCAGCATGAAAGATTAAACCAGGAAATTCATCTATGGCTCACCCTCCCAGAACTTGTCTTGCATACAGAAACAGATTGCAGATAGCTAAAGCAGTGTAAGAAGCAATTAAGTCAAAGGGGCCTGGGACAAAGGATTGGCTGCTTTAAGAAATACAATTGATGTACAAATATTGAAGCATTGCTACTAACCATGCTCGATGGTTTACATTACAGTTTACATTTTGGACCATACAATTTTATAGGTTTTGATGAAATTTAAAATGGTCTGTATCCATTATTGCAAGATGATACAGAACAATTCTAATGCCCTAAATATGATACAGACAAGCTCAGGAATTTGGCACCCTGTCAATGGGCCTTACTTTGGAATTTATGCTCCCAAGTGTAACAGAGTTAGACTCATTTATAGTTTCTCTACACATGACTCTTCTGTCCCTTTTATTTGAACTGATAATTAACACTATACTTGTTAAATATATGTTCCAGAGGTTTAAATCTTTGGTCCATCCATGTGCTGGCTGAGCCCTGAATCTCAGCAGTGTTGCAACACCTACCTTTCAGTTCATTGGACTCACCCAGAACAACTAACAAGATGATGATGATGGACTACACCCATTCCAAGGAACAGAGAGTCTGCAACTGCAAGGAAGATAGTGCCATCGTTCTGCCCCATGGGATCTAAGCCCCCTCTCAATTAGAAATAGAGTGGGCATCACCGTCCTCATGTCCTCAAGATTGGGAAATGAACAATGGACTAAAGTAGACTTATTATTCTAGCAATGGAGGAATTCTTATCATTGCTATAAAGGCAGCAGCCACCAGAAGTTCTGAGGGGAGGAAGAGGGAAGAATAGGTGTAACATGGGGGCATTTTCAGGACATTTGAGTTGTCCTTCATGACATTGCAATGACGGATACAGGCCATTATATATTTTGTCATAACCTACAAAATTGGGTGGGACAGAGTGTAAACTAGAATGCAAACTCTAGTCCATTGTTAGTAGCAATGCTTCAGTATGTGATCATCAATTGTAACAAATGTACTACACTAATGAATGATGTTGTTAATGTGGGAAAGTGTGGGAGGGAAAGGGATTGGGGCATATGGAAATCACATTTATTTTTTTATATAACATTTATGTAATCTAAAGCTTCTTTAAAAATAAGAAAAAAATTAATAATAAAAAAAGAAATATAATAAAACACCCAGGTAGGAGGAAATAATTTCATAGGGATTAGAAGGATTACTGTAATAGGGGAATTCCTGAGGGCACCAGCAAGCACAAGGCAAGGACATGACCTAGATTCATAAAAGATAAAGAAGACCCTGCTTTCACTTTCACCTCAAGCTGCAAGAAAATAAAACTCTGAAGGAGAACACAAGCCAAAACAGACCCAATTAGCAAAGACCATGAGAGGTGATTTTTGCTTTGTTTTCTTTGCTTTGGTTAGCTTCTAGCACTCAAGAAAATCTCTGTGATATCATTAGCTGGAGCCCTAGATCCCACAGTTAACACTTAAAATATTAAAATGCAAGTATGAAAAAAATCACAAGACATAAAAAGAAACAGGAAATATTGGTCCATCCAAAGGAACAAGATAAAAATCTCAAAACCATCAATGAAGGAGGCCAGCCTTTGAATATACTGGATGAAGATTTTTTTAAAATGATCCTTAATGTGCTCAATAAGATAAAAGAAAACATGGAAGAAGAACTAAAAGATATGAGGAAAATGATGAATTAACAATATGAGAATCACAATAAAGAAATATAAATTTTAAAAAAGAACCAAACAGAAATACTGGAGTTAAAGAACACAATAACTGAAAGAAAAAAAAAACCAAACTCCTTTGAGTTTCAACAGCAGATCTGAGCTGGTAGAAGAAAAAAGAATTAGAGAATTCAAAGACAAGACAATTGAAATCATTCAGGCTGAGGAAGGGGAAGAAAAGGATTTTTAAAAGTGAACAGAACTTAAGAGACCTATGGGATACCATCAGCCATACCAATATATGCATTCTGGGAATGCTACAAGGAGAAGGCCAAGAGAAAAGGGCATAGAAATATTCAAAGAAATAAGAGCAGAAAACTTCCAAAAATTTAAAGGAGATAAATATACAAATTCAAGAAACTCATCAGGGTAAAACTCAAAAAGTAAGATGCCCAGACTTAATAGTAAAACTATCAATTGTCATGGATAAGGAGAGAGTTCTGAAAGCTGCAAGAGCAAAGCAATGTGTTATGTACAAGGGAGCCCCAATTTGATTGAGTGCAAATTTCTCATCAGAAACCATGGAGTCAAGAAGGCAGTGGGTTGAAATACTTAAATAACTAAAAGAAAACAACTGCCAACCAAGAATTTTATATCCGGCAAGACTGTCTTTCACAATTAAGGGAGAGATTGAGCCATTTCCAGATAAAAAGTGAGGGAGTTCATCACTACTAGACCTGCTCTGTGAGCAATGTTAAAGGAAATAATTCAGACTTAAAGAAAAGGACAATACACAGTAGATCAAAGTGGCATAAAGAACTAAAGACCTCCAATAAAAGTAATCATATGGGTAATTTTAAATGCTGGAAATATTGTATTATGTTTTTTGGTATGTAACTCTATGCTTCCCTTCTAACAGGTTTTAAAAGTCAAATGCATAAAAAGTTATGATATATCTATGGTTTTGGGATACAAGGTATAAAGATATGATTTGTAACAAGGACAAATAAAGGTGGGAGATAAAGAGGTAAAAGAAAAATGTATATGTACACTATTGAAGTTTAGTTGGCATTAAATAAAATATGATTGTTATAAATTTAGCATGGTAAATATAAATCCCATGGAAACCACAAAGAAAATATCTGAAAAATATATACAGAAGGAAATGAGAAGGGAATCAAAATGGTGCACTACAAAAAAAACAAATAAATATGAAATTAGGCATTAACAGAAGAATCGAGGGTCAAAAAAATGTATGACACTTAACAAAGACCCAAGCCCAAAATGACAGATGAGAACTCCTGCATTATCAGTAGTTACTTTAAATGTAAATGAATTCAGCTCTTCAATCACAAGGCAGTGATTGGCAGAATGGATAAAAAAGCAACCATATGATTGTTTACAAGAGACTCAACTTGAAAAACTAATGGCAGAGCTCCAAAATATATGAAGGAAATATAGACATATTTGAAGGGGGAAAGATGGGTCTACATTAGTAAGAGAAGATGTCACTATACCACACTCAATAATGTATACAACATCTAGAAAGAAGATCAATAAGGAAATAGAAAAGTTGAATATTATTAAACAACTAGACCTAACAAAGATATATATAACAATTCACCCAACAACAGAACACAAATTCTTCTCTAGTGCACATGATTCATTCTCCAGAATAGACCATATATTAGCTCACAAAACAAGTCTTAATACATTTAGAAATATTGAAATCATACAATGTATTTTCTTTCACCACAAGGATGAAGCTAGAAATCAATAATATAAAAAGAATTAAATAACATACTCATAAACAAACAATGGTTCAAAGAAGAAACTACAAGGGATATTAGGAAATATCTTAAGATGAAGGAAAATGAAAATATAATATATCGAAACTTACGGGATACAGTCAAGGCAGTGCTGAGAGAGAAATTTATAGCACTAAATGCTTACATTTAAAGAAAAGAAAGCTCTCCAATCAGAGATCTAATCTCACAACTGGAGAATCTGGAAAAAGAATAACAAACTGAACTCAGAATGAGCACAAGTAATGAAATAATAAAGATGAGAGCAGAGAGAAATGAAACAGAGAATTTAAAAAGCCAATAGAGAGAATCAACAAAACCAAAAGTTAGCTCTTTGAAAAGATCAATAAAATTGGACAAATTTTATCTAGAATAACAGAGAAAAAAAGAGGAGAGAATGCAAATAACTTGGATTAGAAATGAAATAGGGGATAGGAATTTCTACTGACCACATGTAAATAAGGATTATAAGAGGATACTGTGAACCACTGTACACCAGTAAATTGGATAACCTAGATGAAATGGACAAACTCCTAGAAACATAAACTACCTACCCTCACTCAAGAAGAAATAGATGTCAAAAACCAATAAAAAGTAAAGAGATTAAGACAGACATAAAACACCTCCCAACAAAAGAAAATGTAGGACCAGATAGATTCACTGGTGAATTTTACCAAACATTCCAAAAAGAATTAACACCAATCATCCTCAAACACTTCCCCAAAAATTGAGGATGAGGGAACATTCCTTAACTCATTCTCTGAATTCAACATTACTCTCATACCAAATCCAGATAAAGATACCACAAAAAACAAAAGTTATAGACTGATAACCCTTATGAATACAGATGCAAAAATCCTTAACAAAATACTAGCAAACCAAATCCAACAGCATATTAAAAGAATTATACACCGGGGGCCAGCTGTAGCCCAGTGGGTAGGGCGCCAGTTCACCACATGGAAGGCCCGGATTTTGTTCCCGGGGGCCTCTCTGGGCAGGCAGACCACCTTGAAAAGGGCAAGCCGCCATGGGTGGGGCAGAGCCACCATGGGCAGGGCAAAAAGCTGCCATGGGCAGGGCAAGTTGCCCGCGAAGAGTAA
>PVKH010038230.1:0-11353 GCA_004027955.1 Chaetophractus vellerosus | reverse complement strand
GACAGTATAAAGGAATAGTATAGATTACAAAGTTAAACAAACAATAGGCACTCCTACAAGAAAGGAAAACAGTTAAGTATGGAAGACAGATTATGGTACAGCTTTACGTACTTTTGTAAAATTTTCCACAATTGTTATTGAACTACAAATGAGAAGAATCTATATTGAGCTTGGATGTAAGAAAAGTCCTCTGATTTAGCTTTGAAAGTTAGAGTCAACCAGATGAAGAAGCAGGGGAAAGGTATTTCAGGCAGGGAAGAGAACTTCTAAGGTCTATCAGGCTCTCTTCAATTGCAAGAAATAGCAAACTATGTTTAAGTTTCACTTGATCAGATAAGAACTCCATTACCACTAATAACTGAAAATCCAGGGGAAACTATGACTCTAAAATGTCAAGAAGGATTCAGGTTCTCTTCAATTGACCATTGTGCTGTCTATAACTCAGCTTTGTTACAGGAAAGGTTGCCTTCATGTTCACAATACACATGAAGAAACCCAGCTGTCAAATCTAGACAGAACAGTATTGCAAAGGCAAAAAGGGATATTGTTAAGGCAGTTATAAGTAGGGAAATATATCTCAGAAAATCCTCATGTCTTATCTTATTGACTAGAATTGTGTTGCTTGACCACCATCAAAACAGTCAAGCGTAAGAAATCTGGAATTACAGTAATTAGATCAGTCCCTTATAAAAGAGGACAAGCTCAAATTTCCCAAGCAAATGGCTGTATGGAGGAGAAGAGGATATTAAACAAACCAGGATTCTGTTAGGAAGGAAGAAGGAGCAAAGTTACAATGGATAGACAATTAATAGCAAAGGTATCAGCAATTTCATATGGCTTTAGTGAATGTTGTGTATGAGGAAAGGTTTGAAAGTTAAGCAAAAAGGATAAGACACATGGTCATGATACATTACTGCTCATCTAAAGAATTTAAACATAAACTGAAAGTTATAGGAAGCCAATGAGAAGCATCAAAAGGATTAGACTTTCATTTAAGAAGAACATACTGTATAAAGAATTATAAATGTGTCAAAATAAAGCAAATTGGGGCATATTACAATAATTCAATGAAACATGATAATGGCTTGAAGTAAAATATCAGCAGTGTTAATGGAGATAGGAGAGAGCTTAGAATTTAATTTTATCAATATTAAGGAAAATATCTCCTGAAAAAACTATATGTCCTAAAGGACTATGTATCTCACCAAAAACACCCAAAAATGATTTAATATAATAGCTGTGCTCGCTAGAAACTAAGGAAAATTGCTAGGAGCCAAAAGTGAAGAGTCTACAGGAAAACAACATGATAAGTCGGTACTGAAGCCATGTCTGACTTTTAGGAATTTACCAATCTGGGTAATCTAGAGCCTTGGGTTCCAGCAGATGCATAGGACACGGGACCCAAGGCCTTAGGCCAAAAACATTTGTGAATTCAACTCCATAAGTCCATTATATAGCTGGAACACCTGATGGACCACATACTCAGTGAAAGGGAAAGAATAATCTTTTCTAAAAATGGTTTCGAAGCAATTGGACCTCCATAAGCAAAAGAAAATGGATCTCACCCTAAGCGTCACATATTATACAAAAATTAACACAAAATGGGTCTTAGACTTAAACACAAAGCAAAAATTTTGGTAAAAGAAATAGTGCCCTAGAGCAGGGTGAGGTTCATATATATGATACCAAAAGCATGAATCACAAAAGAAAAATATCAAAATTGAATTTTACCAAAGTTAAAAATGTTACTCTGTGAAAGACCCAATTAAGAGGATGAAAAAACAAGCTACAGACAAGGAGAAAATATTTATAAAACTCATACCTGACAAATGCTTTCTGTCTAGAATATCTAATGAATTCTCAATGTGTAACAGTAAAATAAATTAATCTCACAAGGAAATAGGCAAAAGACATGAACAGGTATTTCACCAAAGAGGATATACAGATGTCAAATAGCCACATGAAAATATGTTCAACATCATCAAGCATACACTCATTATCTCTATCTCTATTTTGTCTCCATCCATTTTGTTTAAAACCTACTCTAGTCATTTTCCTTCCAAAATTCCATCAAAATTGTTCTTGTCAAGATCACCATTGCTCAATCTAACAGTTATTTCTCAGTTTTCACCTTCTTTAATATATTTGCTGCAATCAACATAGCTGATCACCTCTGTTATCATGATTTACTTTCTTATAGGACATCAGAATCTCTCTGCCTTTCTCCTACCTCATGGCCCTTCCTCTCAATGTTCTTGGCTCAGTCCTCCTCATCTCTTTGACTTTTATTTTGCAGGTTTAGTACATGAATCAGTATTTGATCCTGTTTTCTATCTGCACTTACTCCTTTAGCCATGTCATCTTGTATCAAGTGTTCAGTTACCATATATAAGCCACTAATTGTCAATTTTATATCTCCAGTCCAGACCTCTTACTACTGAATTCTAGAAGCATTTCTATAAAAATGAACAAAATTGTGTTCATAAAGCAATACATACCTGTGAAACAGTCATTGAAAGATTCAAAGAGAAGATAATACATATCTCTTTATACCAATTAGAATAATTGATTGCATGTAACAAAAGAACCTCCTCAAAATGACTTTAGAAACACCTTCACATACATAGTTGTGCTAGATACAAGAATTTAAAATTTATTATCCCTTATTCATATCAAAGGGAAGGAAGATGATATCTCTCAGCATTGGAGTTGTCCTGCATGACATTGCAGGGATAGATACAGGCCATTGTATACTTTGTCACAACCTACAAAATTGTGTGGGACAGAGTGTAAACTCTAATGTAAACTGTAATCCATGGTTAGTAGCAATGCTTCAATGTGAGTTCATCAACTGTAACAACTGTACTACACTAATGAAGGATGTTGTTGATGTGGGAAACTGTGGGAAGAGGAGGGAGTGGAGCATATGAGAATCCCTTATATATTTATGTAACATTTATGTAATCGAAACCTTCTTTAAAAATTAAAAAATAATTAAAAAATAATAAAAGAAGTTAATACGTATCTCCTTATACCAATTAGAATTCTTGGTTGCATGTAACAAAAGGACTTCCTCAAAATGACTTTAGAAATACCTTCGAACATATGGTTGGGCTAGTTGCAAGAAGCTGAAGTTTATTATCCCTTACTCATATCAAAGGGAAGGAAGATGATATCGCTCTCTCAACTTTCTGACCAAAAGAACTGAGCTTCTCTCTGAGTAGATCTTAAGTCACATATTCATCACTGAGACAATTGTTATTACAGTTGTAATGGAATTAATAGTAGACCACTTCCAGCCCCCAACTAGCACCAAGGTTGTGAAAGTTTCAGAAGCAGAGGAGAAGGTAAAGATTGAAGGAGCAGTGTGAAGCTTGGAAGTACTTATGTTTTGAGGAATGGTTAATAAACAGTGTGGTTGCCAAGTTTGTAGTAAGTAACAATGCTGAGTATATGGCTAGCATGGAAAGAAAAAAAACATATTAATTTGAAAGGACAAGCTAACGTTCTACAAGTCTTTTCTCTTTCTTTGGGTACTTAAATCTTTAGATTTAAAGATCTGGTGAAAATTGAATATTCTGTGAGAATGCTTCAAGTGAAAATATGTACTAACATTGATTGTTAAGACTACTTTTTCTCTAATTATCATTTAAGAAAAGTTCACAAGGCTTTTAAGACCATTAATAATATATGATATTTTCTTTGAACATGTAAATTGTTTGGGATCAAAAGAATTATTTAATCTATTAAAATTCTGAATGAATAAAATTGAAATTAAATACTTTTATGGGTCAGCCTAAAGACCTTTGGAGCCTTGGTAATCTCAAAAAATTAGAAATCCTATTTATTATGTTTTATGAACCAATATCTTCATGAATAGAATGTCTTACAAATAGGATTTTCTTGATATGTTCAAAGCTTTTTAATTTGTTTGACATGTTCAATAAAAGTTGCTACATAAGTACTATATTTTTACTTTCAGAAAACTAGAAATTATCCTAAAATTTTCAGGTCTACACTAGCATCTACTTAGACTTCTTTTCACTATACCCTTATGGACAAAATAAATGATCAACAGGTTGGCATATTTACTATTCCTAACCCATAACAGAACTAATTCAGAAGACAACAACAGCAAAAATTATTATTATATATTATTAATAATTATATTTTGTGTATTGCAGTTAATGATAACCACATATCATTAACTGTATCAGTCAGGTTTCTCTAGGGAAACAGAACCAACAGGAGATATTTGGAAATACTATGAGATTTTATAAAATTGTCTCAATGACTGTGGGGATGTACACGTCCAAATTCCATAGGGCAGGCTGTAAGCAAGGCACTATGGTGAATGTCCTTGATGAGTTTCCCAGGAGAAGGTGGCTGTCTGAAATACAGATGGGAATTCTCTCCTGACTGTTGAGATAACTTCTTTTTTTAAGGCCTTCAACTGATTGCATGAGATGTCTCTCATTGCTGAAGGCAATCTCCTCAGTTGATTGTAGATGTCAGTCAGCCATAGATGCAATCAACCCACTGATAATTTAAGTGCATGAAATGTTCATACAGTACAATTTGGCCAGTCCTTGCCTGGCCATACAACTGGTCACCATAAACTGGTCAAGTTGACACATGAGCTTAAACATCACAGTCCACTCCTTGTCAACTTGGCAGCCATACGCATTGTCTTAAACCATACTTAATCTCTAAACACAACAATAACATATATATATATATATTTCCACCTAACAATACTCAACTGTCCCACATACAAGCATAAATGCATGAAATCCCTACAGAGTAGAGTGCAAGTCCTTGGGTGATATTCACTCTTAAACTTGACAACCTTTAACTTAAATACTACGACATGAAACTAATATAATTTTATGTTACATGATAAGGAGATAGGATACGGAAGAAAACAAAAATATTTGTTTTACATACATATACAAATGTACTTATAACAAAACAAGGAAGAAATATCCAAGACGATTACAGTCTTCGTTTCTGTAACTAGTCACATGGTTGTAGTTCATATTTATCACTACCTTCTTCCATTACCCATTCTATGTTCCCATTACCTTCAGAAAGCACCTCAGCTGGCCGTGGTTTTTTGCCTGATGTTGTAAACCAAAGCTTCATTCTTGAACTTTCTGGGCCATTGTTAGTCCTGCCTGAATTGGGTTGTTGTAGTTTTCCATTGACTTTAATCACAGGGCACGGTAGTACTAAGAGATATCTTAAGGGATCTCTGTATTCCAGGCAAATTCTCCTCTACCTCCATTGTGTAGGTGCAGCCCTATTTCCCCTTAATTGCCAGGATCAATCACCCCAGCCGTCTAGTTATTCCTTTCCTTGCCTGTTGAATCAGAGGCATAAGGAGCACAAAGTGGACAGATGGCAGTCTCAACTTCCAGTTCAACGGAATCATTGTTGTATCTCCTGGTAGAAGCACTCCTCTTTTTGGAACTCAGACTTGTAGACCAGCAGCCTCAAGGTTGCAGGAACAGGAAGCAAAAATTTGCCCAGTGTATCACTAGGGATAGTAGTGAGTGGTACCACTCCTATTTCCATCCCTTGATTCCTGGACCTGTGAATCTCGTGGCTATGGGAGAAAGAGCACCATAGAGTGGATGCTGATTTAGAGCATATGCAGCCTCATGGAGAACATTGCTCCAGCCCTGCAAAGTATTACCACCTAGTTGGCACAGTAATTGAGTCTTCAAATGGCCATTCCATTGCTTTATCAATCCAACTGCTTTAGGATGATGGGAAACATGGTAAGACCAGTGAATTCTATGAGCACATGCCCATATCTGCACATCATTTGCTGTGAAGTGGGTTTCTTGATCAGGAGCAATGTGGTGTGGAATATGATGATGATGGATAAAACATTCAGCAAGTCCACGAGTGGTAGTTTTGGCAGAAGCATTGGATGCAGGGAAAGTAAACCCATATCCAGAATATGTGTCTATTCCAATTAGAACATATTGCTGCCCCTTACATGATAGAAATGGTTCAGTGTAATTAACCTGCCACCAGTTAGCTGGATGATCACCTTGGGGAATGGTGTCATACTGGGCCCTGAGTGTGGTTCTCTCCTGCTGGCAAAATGGGGACACAGCAGTGGCTGTAGCCAGGTCAGTCTTGGTTGGGGGGAAGTCCATGTTGCTGAGCCAATGCATAACTTCCACCCCTACCACCATAGCCACTTTGTTCATGAGCTTAGTCACCACATTAACCAATGACTATTGCTTCTCGGTCCAAGGGATATTGTGGACATGAACCAAATTTCTTATTTCAGAGGTAAACGGCATCTTCCATAAAAATGAATTTATAAGAACATGTAACTTTCATTCAACACTTTGGCCCTTTTCTCTCTCTCTCTTTCTCTCTCTCTCTCTCTCTGTCTCTCTTTTAACAATTTCTCTTTCTCTACTGTAGCTACAGTTGAAAATGGTGACAACTACAACCACAGAAACATGATGAAAAGAATGTGTGTTTCATCTGTGCATCTAAGCTCTAGATTAGCACAGACATAAGGAACTTTTCCCCATTGTTTCAGGTCTCTGGGATTTTCTGGGGTCACATTTGTAATTGAAGAGGCTGAATTATATCCAGAAAGCCCAAGCAGCCTGAAGAATCCCTTTTTAAGAGATAAAATGTTCAGACTCCATGCTTCCTTTATTGCAGTCATTCAATGTTAAAACATTGCAGTAAATTCCATCACAATATCCCTTATTCTCTGCACTATGATTGTGTAGGAAGTAGCTCCAAGATTTCCCTGTCAAATTTATCTCAAAGTAAGTGCCCCTTTTCTATGTTATTTCAAGGTATGACTCCCCAACCATTTAAAGCATTTCAATAAAAATATTTGTTTTACTATTTCAACAGCAGACTAGCTCTATGATGTTTCTGGCTGTTCACAATCTGAACAGCATTGAAAACATTATAATGGTACTGCCTGCCATTTGCAAGCTAACTATCATTTGCACAACACAATACTATGACATGATAAAATTGGTTCTTAGAAAATTGTTAGCCACCTGAGAGAAAGCTAATATTGTTTCGAATAGAGATGGCATTGTTTTATGGAATGGAGTACATTAAGAGATAAATGACCAGGAACTATTTGGAAAGAGAATTCTCTGATTTATTCTGCTTTATTGAAGGGGTGCATCAGGGCCACAAACTTCCAAGAATTATCAACTATGAAAAGCCTTCAATATAAATTTGAATTTTATTTTTAGTCACCAAGAAAAAGTAGAGGAGAAAACATTGTGAAACTGTGTGAAACTATAGATATTATTTTATTATTATTCAGCTACCTGCATCACCTTTTGGTTGTTGTTAAGAAGGTGAATCAAATTATTGGGCTTTGCTTTCTTCCTCCTTGACATCTTTTTTCCATCCTTTCCTCCTTCCATACCTTTTTTCCTATCTTCCTTTGATGGTTATCATGAGATTAGAAAAATCACTAGCAAATCTCAGATGTTTTATTTTTCAAGGCGCAATTTATATTCTGTATTTAAAATGTGCAGAATATATACTTTCCACCTTCATGTCTTCTGTTTGTCCAAATCCTCTCTTACTTATTCTAAGAAGTAGAATTTCTGTTAATCATGAAATTAATATATTTTCATGGGAAAATTAAAACAAACAGCAGGGTACCTAGTCTAAGGAATTCTCCAGGAAACCTCTGTTCAGAATCAATCTCTTCCTCCTCTGAGATCCCATAACCCATTTATTTTTATTTTTATTTTATTAAAGAAGCTTTAGATTACATAAACGTTATATCAAAAATAAAGGGGATTCCCATATACCCCACTTCCTACCTCTCCCACACTTTTCTCCATTAGCAACATCTTTCATTAGTGTGGTACAATTGTTACAATTAATGAACACATATTGTAGCATTGCTATGAAAAAGCATGGTCTATAGTTTACATTATGGTTTACACTTTGCACCATACCATTTTATGTTTGGACAAAATGCATAATGGCCTGTATCTATCATTGAGATGTCAAGCAAGACAATTCCAATGTCCCAAAAATGGCCCCATGTTACACCCATTCTTCCCTCTCCCTCCCCTCAGAACCTCTGGTGTTTGCTCCCTTTATATCAATATTACAAGTTCTTCCATTACCTACAACCTATTTTGGAAACTCTCTTACGAACCTTATTACATTCAAATGGTAAAAAAGTCATATAAATTTCTACCTACTAGTCTAGGCTGTAGGCTGAGGCCATGTTTTAATAAGCACCAATTTCCGACGGTAAAAACTACATAAATATTTCTTGATTTTAAAATAATAAAGTGGCTATAATCATGTCTCCAAAGTAGCAGTCAGAGTGATTCCCCCCAAAATAATAAACATGGGAAGCTTAAAAAAAAAAATTTAAAAGCCCTCTTCCAAGTATCTGGTAGTAGTATGAGCATGATAATAAAAGCAACTAAACAAGAAAAAGAAAATGTGACAAAGCTAAATTCAAGCATTTTGAAACAACAGACTTGCCATAATGCAAAATCTCCATCTAACTTTCAGTTTTCATGCCACAGAGCACTTCATTAAAAATGAACAATACTAGTCTGTCCCCAATTATGAAATCTAAGCTAAAAAATAAAAAGCTTTGAAAATAAAAAAGGCTGTAGAAATTTTAAATTGGAAATATAAGATTTAAAATTGAAAAGGATTCACAGATGGGAGGGGGACCAGATTAAAGCTCACGGTGATGAAACCTGTCTGATTGTAATGTTTGTGGTCTGTCCAATGAAGTGCCAGTTTCATTAGGTGAGAATCCAAAAGATAACTAGCAGCTGGTATTACTATTGGAGAAGAGTACTGCTACACACCATAAACAAATCATAGTCAACGTTCCCATGAGCAAAGATTGAAAGATTGAGGAGAGAAATTTGTTTATATCTTTGTGGTTTAAATGCTTGAAAATTTATTGTCAGGAATCAGCAGAGTCAAGCAGTTAAAAGCATGAGTTTGAAAATCATACAAACCTTGTCACAAATTCAGGTTCTGCCCGTGCAACTTTGGAAAATGTACTTAACATAAATATTTTTCTCTGTAAAATCAGAATTTTATTATGTACTTATCAGAAGGATATGCAAACTATTTACCACAGTGGCCAACATATATAACACTGAATAAGTCGTAACTATGATTAGGAAAAGTTTAACTTTAAGTCCACAGAATATCAAATAAAAATAGGCTCAAATTTTTACTTCAAAGAAGATCCCATTCAGTAAAAGGAAGGCTTTTCTGATCATGTGGTTAATTAAACACTTCAGGACACTAAAACGAGAGGTATGTCTTCATACTTAAAGATCATCTCCCACCTCCATTTCTGTAATTGGCAGTCATCCCAGAGTCTCCGGGCACATGGAGTTTGCAAAAAGAGTGTCATCAATTCTTAGCACTGTCATTTAGAAAATGAAAACAAAACTGTATCCAGGTCAAAATAAGTTGAAAATCAAAATGTGAAGGCTGACTTTTAAAAATATCCTCTCTACCATATGAATGATTAATTTTTATAAAGAAATGAAACTCTTTTTGCCCTGAGCACAAAGAATGTAGCCATCATTGTGCTATAAATACCGGAGGCTGATCTGGGGATACAGAAGGAAAGGACAGTGAAACTCATGACATCTTTAAAAAGCCCTTTTCTTACAGGGTTCTAAATCAAAAACAGATTATTCACCAAAAGCTTTTTGATACCTTGAAGGGTTTCTTGCCTGTTTCTTTGGAAGCTATCATTCACTAGTTCGCACTGATGCAACATTAGCTGTCACTCAGAGATGAACTTGAAATTGCTGCCACATGGATAGAAAATCAGTACAAGAAAAAAGTGCCTTTGTAAACTCAGAAAACATATTTTCTTTAAAATGGAAAGGCTGACCATGTGATAAATGCTTTTCGTGTAATGGATAAAACCACTTGCTACTTCGGGAAGCATGCATAAGCCCTCTGAGACCTGCAGCTCTGAGATTTTCTTTTCTTCAGATCACAAGCAAGATTTAATGTTTCTGGGTACCTTCACAGCACCTACATCTTGCATTTCTCTCCCTCATCTCCCTACTTCCTTTATTCTTCTGCTTCAAGGAAAAGCAATTAAAATAACTTTTAAGTTAGAAAACAAGGCTTTGAATCGAGATTAAAGGAGCTAAGGGTTATTTGGCAGACATTAGGTGGAGAATTGAAGTTTTTAAATGTGCAAAGGATTTTATGGTCGATTCAATTTAATTCAACAAATATTTGTTGAACACCAAATATGTGCATGGCCTTGTGCTAGGCACCATAAAGGAATATGAAGAGGAACCAAACAAGGAATTGACCTTCAAAGGACTTTGATAGAGAAAGGAAATATTTAAGAGTCTGCAAATGATTATAATACAAAGCAGTTCTAAATGCCTCAATGGTTCTAAGACTCTAAAGGAGTTTCAGACAAATAGTTGCATAAGGATAGTGCCGCTGAAGGAACAAATACTTTGCCTTGACTTTATCAGAGGACTAAATGGAACCTCGGCTACAGAGGTGGGTCGGGAAGGCAATCCACCTTGATAAAATGATCAAAGGAAATTGGTTCTGGGGATGCTGAGACTTCAGGACTAGCTGTAGCATAAGATAAATGAAGGGAAGGAATGGGAAATATATTGAAAGTAGGTTGGTATTAGATCTTAGACTTACATGCTATGCTAGGAAAATTTGATGTTATTGTAGGAACCTTTACAATTGTTTCATGATCACAATGACAGTTTAGTAATAAAACTTGACTGTCATATAGGGATGGATTTTAGGTAGAAGATATGGCAAGGCCAATTTGAAAATTATCTGCAACATAGAACATGAAAAGGGAGCTCTGAAATATGCAATAGGAATGGAAAGGAGAGAAAATATTTGGCAATGGGTTTTGAGAATAAAATTGACAGAAGCTGGTCCTATAGGGGAATTGATTTGAAGATACCTCCAAATTTTCAAGACTAGATACTTGCAAGAGAAATAGTGTCTTCTAATAAATGATTTAGGAAAGAAAGTGGGAAAAGCAAAGTCAACTTATTTATAGGTTGAGATTGATAACAACACTTAGAAACAAATGCCCATAATAGTATATGTAGGGGCCGGCTAGATAGCCCAGTGGATAGGGTGCCGGCATACCACATGGGAGGCCCTGGGTTCGATTCCCGGGGACCTCTCCTAGCGGGCAGACCGCCTTGAGAATGGCAAGCCGCCATGGGCGGGCCAGAGCCGCCGTGGGCAGGGCAAAAAGCTGCCATGGACATGGCAAGAGCCGCCACGGGCAGGGCAGGTCGCCCGTGGATGGAGCGCAGTCAGCCACCCG
>PVKH010038229.1:0-11348 GCA_004027955.1 Chaetophractus vellerosus | reverse complement strand
CAGGCTGCCAACAGAAAATGAATTGGAAGCGGCAAGAAGGGAGGCAGGAAAACTAGTTATGGGGCTGAAAGGGCAATCTAGATGGGGAGAAGACAGGGCAGTGAATCAGAGCAGTGGCAGTGAAGCTGGAGGAAAACACATGGATCCAAGAGTATTTATTTAGGTGACATACTCAAGAACCTGAGGAGTGAATCGGCATGGGTGGTAGTAGGAAGGAAGAAGAAGAAGTGAAGGTGAAAACCCAGGTATTTGATGTCAACACTTGGGTAAAGACAGGTGACATGAAGAACATGGGCAGGGTAACTCCACCCCGCCTTTGGTGAGTGTTTGTGGAAGGGGTTTTTTGATTAATTCTTTTTTTGCACATGCTGAATTAGAGGTTGTGTGAAACACCCAGGTGGCAAAGTCCAACAGGCAGTTGGGTACATGGATCTGGAGCTAATCTACTCTCACTCACTCTCTCTCCAGATTTGTTCTCTCTTTGAGCTTCTGATGTGGATATCCAAATGCTTGCTAAGAGGTCTGATAAAATCCCACTGCCTCAAAGGGAACATATCATCTCCATGTGTCCCTGCCCTCTACCTCCTCATCCCTTCCTTTACCACTAGGCTCATTCTTCCCCTAGAAGGTGGCACTGCCATTTTGCTTGAACTCCTGGAGTAACCTGCTTCTCATCCTCTTCGTTCTGTATCTCCAGTGTCAACTGCAAGTGGTACCTGGGCACCCCAGTCAGGTGCCCCCAAGAAGTTGGGGAAATAAGGGTGTTCTGAGAAAGGAAAGTTATAAAGCCAACAGATGATGGGCAGAGACTAGACATGCAGTCAAATTTTACTGTAACCTGACTGAAGAGGGAAACAGCAATGGGAACGTTGAAAATGGAGAGTCAGAAAAGGAAAAGCTAGTGGCATGTTTCCAGCATGAGTGGTCTGGGTGGGTGGGAGGTACCCTGGTATGGGGCAGGGGTATGCCCATAGCGGAGAGGGAAGCATGAGGCTATCATATCTTGAACGTCCCAGCCATTAAGTTCATTCAACTCACCCCTCTAGATTCTCATTTCTTGCTCACCAAGCAATCTCCTGTTAAGAACTAGGCTTCCTGTGCAGAGACTAACCAGCAAGCACGATTAGACTGTCTATCCGATAATATCAGTTATCATTATAAATGATTAAACTGACACTCCCGTTTGTCAATGGCAGTCCCTGCAAACCTGTGATTGCATGACTCCAGATCTGAGAGGGAGTTGCATGCCTTCGTATGCCGACAAATTTGGTACATGACACAAGAATTCTATTTTACTTTTCTCCCATTATAAAAATAGGTCTTCATAATTTCTTTCTCTTTTGTTTCTAAAATTATTAATAATTCCAAACATCCAAAACAACTACTAATTGTCAGGATGTTTCCTTCCAATCTATATTCTGTACATATGGAAGGAACATTGAGCGACTGTTTCATTTCCTTTTTGTAAGAATGCAGTACAGATCTGCAATCTCAAATGACAAAATTCCTAATCAATTGTGTGGGAAAGGGTTTTGGCTGCTTCCCCCATTAAAAAAAACAAAGCATACTTGACTAAATTTCAGTAAAATAACTAATATCTGCAACATGACCAAGGAAGAAGATCTGTTTCTAAGATCTTGCCAAGACCCAGGAGCATGAAAAGCAATCCAATAAAGCCTTCATGGTAGCTGGCAGCTAACCTCCAAAATCCATAATTACCCAACTAGGTATATGCTAGAAACTAATCTTCTAAGCTCAAATTCATGTCATTGGCAAGCATATTTGAGTATGTATTTGCATGGGCGCACTGTATGTATAGATGTACATCAAAGGTGATTTTCTGTTTCTCTCATTCTTTCTCCATTTATTAGCTAGTCTCCTCCATCAGTAAGTGGGGACCAATATACTTTTTTTTTTAAGATTTATTTTTATTTATTTATATACCCCCCCCCTTGCTGCTTGTGCTCGCTGCATTCACTTGCTCTTTTTTTGCGTTTTTCTGTGTCTGCTTGTCTCGCCCTGCTGCGTCATCGTGCTGAGGCAGCTCACTGCGCGGCGGCTTGCCTTCACCAGGAGGCCCCGGTAACCGAACCCGGGGCCTCCCATGTGGTAAACCGGAGCCCTACCAATTGAGCTACAGCCGGTTCCCGGGGACCAATATACTTTTCATGCTTTTGGCTTTGCTATAATTTGGGCATAATTATGGTGCAAAAAAATTCCACAGTAATGCTTTCTTCAATCTGAACTCATGGCTATAAGCAGTCTGGGTAGACAAGTTATGGAACCTTACCTCATTCTCTGATGAGCTTGCTGAAAGGAGCACCTCTTGGGCATCGAAGAACTCAGAGACAGACTCTGACATGGAGAGGCGGCTCTCATTGGCTACTTGCTGTGAAAGGGGGAGACTGACATGGATTTGCTCACCACCCTAGAGAAGAGAGAAGCGCATGGTGTAATCTTTTTTGCCCTATTAAAAGAGCTATTCAAATTCGAGCATGATGTACTGGCCAAAATTTTAGAGAAATCTACATTGTTTTAAAGGAATTGTGAGCACATGTAATTTTCACTTGCATCTCACTAACGACCATGGCATAAGCCCCCCTTCTAATATGTCAAAAGAATCCAAAAGTCACAATTGAAAGACGTCTGTACAGTGGCTTGAACTTAATTCTATATTCAACTGATATTAGGTGACATTTAATAGGCTGGACCTCCATCAATATCCTGATTTGCTTGTGGAGGCAAGTTCATTCTCTTATTCTTAGGTCTGTCATTACTAGTTACATTCCACCTAGTCTACTAAGCCTCAAGCAGTACTGAAGAAACTACTACTGACATGCTAAGTAAATAATCTACAAGACTAAGTTTTTAGGTAGAATATTTAAAAGCCATTGTCCAATTTGATCAGGAATTTTAACCAATGAAACATATGACTAGAGCATTGAAGTTCAATTCAAATTGTATTTTTATTTGATATGTGATAAGTATTGTTTTCTAGGCAGCTACTTAAATTTCAATCATAAAAATATGTAAGAGAACTTTAATATAGGTTCTAATGAACATTTTGGGTTGAAAAGAAGATTCTAACGGAGACTATTAAGTATTATTAAATGACAACATTTTAGAAATATTTCTAAAAGTTCTGAGCAGCTGAGTGAACCCAAATGTCAGGAGAGATCAGAGAACTCTTGGACGTGAATGGACATAGGGTGGGCAACCGAAGTCAAAGAGAAGCTATCTTGTATTAAGCTGTCTTACATTAAGCAATTAGAAGGTAGAACACTTGCACCTATAGAATTCTAGCAAAATATATGTTTTTGCTGCCAATATGACCTTAGTATTAGTTAAAACTCTTTCCTTGTTACATGTATCACTGTTATAAAGCTCTAATATTACTGATGAAAAGTGTAAATTTTCATGGATATAAAAAAATAATTCCATAAAGGGTCAGGATTACACATTTAAGTCTAGTCCAAATGCTGAATGTTCTCTTACCCTTTTACCATTTCTTCAATCTGAAAAATGGAAAATGGAATTATAATAGCACCTACCTCAGTGGGTCATTAAGAGTATTATATAATATACATAAAGTGGTTAGTACAGTACTGAACACAGAGTAAGCATTCCCTTGAAAAATATTAGCAATTAATTATTATCACTATCAGTAGTAGCTATAGCAGCACCACTAGTATTATCTTAGCAAGGTCTGGTACCATCTCTCCTCAGAGCTTTCAAAAAAAACCTTAAGAAAACTCTTATTTAGAGCTTTCTCAGCTAAAGAAGATTTTTTCAACATTTCATTGGCCATCTGATGATAATGAACATTTTTCAAAGGAAGACTGAGACAGACACAGAAAATTCACAAGCTGGAATGAATGAATGAACTAAAAAAAAATCAGTGGCTCTTTATGAACACAGGAATAAATAAAAATAGACACAGATCACCAAGAACAAATGATGTCAAACTCATATATGTTCTTCACTCAGAGACTCCTGAGCAATTAACACAAAATTTATGGGGGACTCTTATTAACAGTGAAAGAACTGTATAAAAAATAAACAAAAATGTGCGGGAGATTTAGATGCCATACAATAAGTACTCTACATTTATTAAAAATCAGTCTTACCTCATCAGGGCTAGGAATAATATTTACACTGACAACCTGATCACAAATAATAGACTCTGAATGTATTCTGTTCAATCGACTCCTTAGTTCAGCATTCTGGTTGAGGGCCTTAAAATAACAAAAATCGCACATGTAATTTTGAATTAATAAGCAGGCATAAAACAGAACAAGTACACAAGTACAACTCAGACAACAAATCTGTGATGTTCTTAGCTGTAACTTTTGGAGTAATCATGGACCGGATCCTACTGGTAAAGAAATAAATGGCTCAGAATTAAGGTCTTCATTTTTTATAAGTCTTAGTAGTTTGGTAGACTGCAAGAGATCACATAAGTTTATAAAAGTGAGTCATTTCATTATTTTTCTCCCAGAGAGTCAGGCCCAGTACATCCAAGTCCAGCCTACCACCACATATATATTACTTTTTGCAGCCTTGGAGAAGATATACTAGGGCTGAAAACCATTGATTCTTTCAGTTTTTGCTCCCATTTCTAAAGTTTGGGAGTAATTTCAAAGTGGGATATTTAGCTTAGAAAATGTTTAGAAACGGAATGAACAATGAACTAGCTTTAATTTAGAGAAGTATACTTTGGTCTGGTTAAAGAAAACAGCTGTATTTTCAAGTTCAAGGTGGCTGATAGTCTAGAAGGATGTAATTAATACATATGACAGTACAGCAGAACTAAGCCCAGTCCAGACCAAAAGTGCCTTTACTGAGCAGAAGACACTGACAACCATAATAAAGAACATAACACTGAAAGTCCCGGGGACCCTGCAGACAAAGGTATAGTGAATTCGAAGGTACAGTCTATCACATTGCCGCATGGCACCATGTTCCATTTACATAACACAGATGCAGCTAACCGAAATGACATCAAGCCTCAAGTGAACAACCTCTGTGAGGACAAGGTCCAGTGAGAAGCTGGCCATGTCTGACAGCTCCTTTACTTCCCATTAAAACCAGCAATTAGAAGATGGAGGTCGATATTTCAGAGAAGGGAAGGTTAATGCCAGAGTTCACTAAAGAGTCATCTGCCCCAGAGATGCAGAATCCATGACGACAGAAACGCAGCTATATATACAAACACAAGATCATAATTATAACTCTTTACCTATGAAAACACACAGGGCAAACACAAAGTAGCTTAGCTTTCCATTTGCACTGAGAAGCAGACAGTCACTGAGCATAGGGCATCGATGAGCCTCTTCTCCCCCTCCTTCCTCTCCACCCAGGGTTCCCAATTCTCTCCCTACAACACAGCCTTTGTTTTTCGAGAATTGTTCACTCGCAGCTTTGGCTTTTGTGCAAAGTCCGTAGAACTTACTGGAGAAAGGGGCACAGTGGTCACATCCCTGGCATGTGGCAAGATGAAACATTTTAATAACTGTTGTCTTTCTCTACCAACAGGTCTGGATGTTTGGACCCATGCTCATTTGCTACAGCATCACGAACACAGAAACTGACACTTGCCGCAAATTCAGGTTGGAATGAGATGCCATATACACAAGTAAACAAACAATGTAATGCAAGAAGGGATTCAAAATAAGTTTCTTATAAGAACCCGGGTGGGACAAAGGAAAAGGGGACATGAAATGCAAGGACCTGGAACTTCACTTATTGAATTATAGGCTACACACTTTTCACCTTTGTGGGGGAAAGATACGAACTGGAGCTCTTTTTTGCCCAAATTGTAGCAGCAATGATTTCAGAGAAGGCTTTAGGGAGCTAAAAGCCTAGTTTGCAGAATATGTTAAAAAAAAAACACCTTGATCTAGTAGGCTGTTAAGTACTGATGGAAAAAAGGTGCATACAGATCCTATGGTCCTTATATTTGGGGACAGAAAGAAATATGTGCCCAGTTATTAATACGGAAGTGTTACAAAAAGGATGGTTATATTCTTAGTAAATAAACCATGCACCTCAAAGGAGGACTCCTAAAAGCTTTACATCCTGCAAAAGTGCTCAGAACTATTTTTCCTGGAGAAAAATCTCAAACACTTAGACTGCAAACAAAACAAAACAAAAACAAAGCAAAAAACCCCACATTACTCCTACCCTCATGCTCTGTGACTAGTATACTTACACTTATTTGTTCTTTCATTATTTCTCTGCCCGTGAATGTACTGACTTTTGTGTTAGGAAATGAAATCTTTGGAAATGTATTTTGCTGCCTTATAACTGTGAGGCCTCGTGTTGAGCTGTCTGGTGGTTTTTACTGAAGAATCATGGTCCTGACCTGAGGCTTTACTTACAAATCGCAAGTACTGGTTTCCCCAAAGTGACTGTACTTTCTCCTGCTGTTGGACCAGAGTTCACAGAACCAGCCCACAAAAACTCAAGGGCAGGCATAAGGTAATTATTTTCTTCAGGGTGAGAATTTTATACACAGGTTTGCTGTTTATAAGGAAAGCCATAGAGCTGCTTGCTCTGGAGAGTTAAAAAAATGTTAGAATTTCCTTTCATCCAACCTGTTTCACCTCATTCAATATTGATAACATGGGATCCTGCCTACAAGTGTATGTGAGGGGCACCCAAGATAAGCTCTAACCATTAATTTCAATAGGAAAGGAGGTAATTTTTAAAGGAATCATTTTATTAACAATATATATGCAGTGGTAGGGAAGAAAGTTGTTACATGGCACAAAAAAAACATGGAAATAAATGCTATTCCAACTCTAACAACCTCAACCGTGGAAACTATATGCAGACAACTGAACATGCAATGGCCCAGCTCTGCGTGACCTACCTGGCCTGGCACCTCCTTCTGCTTTGATCGCACAGACTGTTAGGAAGTTTGTCATAAGCAAGTGCCATGAGCTTTGTGGTGTAGCACTCTCAGGCCGTGCTCAAAACAACATTAATTATTTCCCTCCCTGAAACTCAATGATTTCCCTCTGTAATGGTATCATAGAAACCTTTGGAACATTGAGGAATACAGGCATTATCAATGAAATGATGCTTTTGTGATAATTAGCATAAAACAGCCCAGAGGATGACAGGAACAGTGCAGGGAATGTACTCAGGGTGAGTGAACAGCACTGAAGCAAGGAAAAAGAAGGCAGGTCACCAGCCGTGCACACCAGCCAGTGAGCAAGAAAGGCCATGGAGTCGGGTCAGGATGACATGGCTCTGTCAGCAGCACACGGGACCAAGGCCTGCCAGGCAGGCTTCACTCCGCAGGGTCTACGACCATTCTCAAACCTGCTTTCGTTAGTGAGCTCGGGCTGCACAGCAAACTCTCCATGATGCAAATGCATTTACCCACGCCTGGTGACCCTCGTACATACTCAAGTCCAGTACTCCAGGAAATACACAATTCCTCTCCAATGTATAAAAGAGGTTACCACCTTGAAGATCAGAGTCAGGATCAATTGGTCATATCACCATCTCCTTAGCTATTAATTTCCACTCATCAACCCTGGCAGAAAATGAGTGAGAATTTACCCTAGACTGGATGCGTCTCTTTTATATACTTTTTACTAAAAGAAACTATGGCTTCTGGGAAAGAAACATGCAAGTCTGATGGCTGAAGAAAGACATGAAGTGTATGGCAGGATGGAAACCTTCAGAGACTTAAACTCTTCGAATAAAAGCAAAACTGGTTCAAAAGGAGTGAGAAAACAAGCACAGAAATGATCAGAAATGGAGCTATCAAAAACCAAATCTTGTGTATCTCTTAACAAGCACCTAGTTTTTTCAATTTAAGAATAAGTATATACTATTTTAATGTATTTGGAAAATACCAAAAGTAGAAAAATATTTTTTAATATTCCTACCTTACTACTCAATCAACCAAATGTTGGCATCCTGAATGCCTTTCTAGGTTTTTCTTTTCCTATGCAATTTTCACACTGTTTAATGGGTGACATAAGTTATGTCTTGTGTCTGCCATTTAATCTATGCACATAAGCATTTTATTATGTTACAAACTCTTCAAACTCTTCATAAACATGATTTTTATAGCTACATAAGAAGTGATTATTTCCTATTATTGGGCATGAGTATTGTTAAGGATTTTTACTAGTGGAACATGTCTGTGTATAATGGGTTTCTGCATTACCCCCTACACTAGACATGATCAGCCATGCAGCTACAGGGTCAAAGGATAAGATATTTTTAACAAATATTGCCAAATTGTGCCCAATATGGTATAAATTTAAACTTGCTAGATGGCTACAAAAATACACAAAGAATTCTATGAAGAATATCTTTGTACACAACAAACGTGGCCAAGTCTTGGGACACCGTGCAATTCTGGAACAAATACACTTGGAACTTTTATACCACTCAGAATATTTACTTTAGGTCTGTGACTGTTGTCTACAGGAAGGATGGCAGATTCTATGATTGAGAAGTTAAATTATACTATCATATGACAAGAAAATCTCCCCCCTACATTCTCACAATACCATATTTCATTACTTAGAAGATGCACAAACCTTTGTCCACACTTTAACACCTCTGAAGTTGGGGTACAATACATATGTAAGAAAGCACTATGTCAATTTAATTGAGAGTGATTTTTTTCTTTCTTAGTGATACACAAAAGGATGGTGCATCTTACAATTGAAGACATAATGATTTAATGAAACACGATAATTCTAGCTGGAGTATAGTGGTCATGTTCTTCTGCTCATGACTATGTGGACCCAACTCCCATGCATTTGGCACAAGCTGTGTTCAAGTTCTGGGACCAGAAATTAAACATAATGTATTGAGACTCAAGTCAAGGTGAATCTTTGATTTTTATGCTAATCTGAGTTGCTAAGGCTGCCTTATCCTTATCATATACTATTTGAGTCTCATGATCAGTGTACTACATTAAATAGGACATGAAATTGTAACAGATGTGGAATAATATCATTTATAAAGGGATAGATACTATGCAAAATGCCCCGACAGACATTGAGTCCAACCTCTAAATGGCCTTTCAGATGTGAAAGTTATTAATTTTAAAGTTTCAAGGAGGTAAACTAACAGAAGTTCGCATGTGTTTGTATACATATAGGTTAGGGAAGAAATACTACTTTAGAAGGGGAATTCATTAGACTGTCCGGCCTTGCAAATGCTTACTTGCCCCAGGAATGTAACAATTACTGCTGAGCATGTAGTAAAGAATGCTAATCTCATATCGTTTGTACGTCTCTTCAAAAAGGATAATGGGAGCTGCCAAGTTGATATACTTAAAGGCATTATTGAAATGTGGTATTTTAATCATTAGACATATATCAAGTAGACTTATGTCAAATAAAAATAAGCTTTAAAAATGTTAGACTACTGTAGGAAGGTATTACATACTGTTTCCCTCCTTCCTTCTCTGGGGGCAACCTGGCTTAACAACAGGTCATGAGAAAAATATTGGGGCTGCGGGAGTTAACTAATGACATTTGAATATGGACCAAATATAAAATCATGCTATAATCTGAAGTCATAATAATATAAAAACATATTCAGATAACACAATACTGCAAAATATGAATAAGGGAAAACTGGGGGGGGGGGCTATGTGGGAACTCTGTACTTTCAGTATGATTTTTCTGTAACTTTACAATTGCTTTAATAATAATAATAATAATAATAATAATAATAATAATAATAAAACTCAGAACCAGTGAAATAACTGTTTCAAAGTAACTGAGCTATTTAGAATTTTGTTCAGTTCCAAGTGCTGTACTGAAAGAGGGACACTGTAATTAGAGTTGGCAACCAGGATGGCTTCATCACTTCATCCTTTTGCCATCTTCAACCATCTCCTTATCTACTGGCGCCTTCTCTTCATGAAATAAACAATGCTGAGATAACTCCAACCTTAATCACTCTACTAGGTTCTATATTATCTTTCCTTTTCTTCACAACCAACCTTCTAGAAAGAGAAAAGGAAGCCAATCCTTGAAATTTTACATCTTTCCCATTCATTGACTCTAGAAGACCCTAACACAGCTTCTTCCCCCACCTTCTGAAATATGCTCCCCTGACTGCCACATTTAATCGTTGGTTTAGTCCACATATAATTTGCTGCTAAATCTTATTCTGTTAACCTTTTCCTTCTTGAGACTACCAAAACACCTTAACCCTTGATATCAATGGTCACAGATACCTAAATTTTTTGGCTGCTTCCCCTGGGTCTCCACCAAAGGGTTGTCTTTCTTAGTCTGTCCTTCAAATATTAATGTTGTCCATTATTAATGTTGTCCATTACAGCACCACTGGCTCTCCTTTTTTTCCTGACTCAATACATAATTAATCAAGCATTTATAACTTCATCTATATATTGGGATATATATCTCTTTCTCCCTGGCCAAACCTCTCTCCTGAGCTTGAGATCTATCCAGCCTGCTGGATGTCCCATAGACACCTCAAATTCCACAAAAATCAACCAATTAGCCTCAACAAACCAGCTCCTCTTGTATTCCCTCTTGTGAGGAAAGGAATTATCATCTACCCAGTTGTCTGAGTCAAAAACTCAGAAATTAGTCTTTTTTTTTTAAAGATGTATTTTTATTTATTTATATACTCCCCCGCCCCTTGCTGCTTGTGCTCGCTGTGTTCATTTGCTTTGCATTTCTCTGTGTCTGCTTGTCTCCCCTTGCTGTGTCAGATCACTGTGCGGCGGCTTGCCGCAAAGCGGCTCGTCTTCACCAGGAGGCCCCGGGAACCAAACCCGGGGCCTCCCATGTGGTAAACCAGAGCCCAACCAATTGAGCCACAGTCGGTTCCCTGGAAATTAGTCTTGACTCTGTCTTCTTGGCCTTCTCCAATATTCAGCTGATCTCCAGGCCGTGCTGACTCTTCCTCCTCAATATCTTTGAAACCCATGCCCCTCTTTCTACCCCCACCTGCACTTCCTCAGTTCACATATGCTTTCTCTCTGGCATATCATACTGGTTTTGCCTTCATTCCATCTAGCCTCCATACGGTACCAGATAATTTTTCTTTTTTTTTTTTTTTTAAAGATTTATTTATTTTATTACATATCTCCCCTTCCCCCCGCTGCGGTGAGGCGCCAAGAGTGGTCACTGCGCAGGCGCGGCTTTCCCCACTTGTGGGCGGTCTCTGCGTCCATTCACGGCCGGCTCTTGCTTCAGTTCGCGGGTGGCTGGCTGCGCTCCATCCGCGGGCGACCTGCCCTGTCCGTGGCGGCTCTTGCCATGTCCGTGGCAGCTTCTTGCCCTGCCCACGGCGGCTCCGGCCCGCCCATGGCGGCTTGCCATTCTCAAGGC
>PVKH010038228.1:0-11352 GCA_004027955.1 Chaetophractus vellerosus | reverse complement strand
GGGGGGGGATGAAACAAGACAAACCCATTTTTATTTTAAAAAAAGCTCTTAAAAATGGTTCTGTCACTATAGTTCTCGCGAATGAAAAATACAAGTAATAAACAGTGTAGGAAAACATGGTTTGACATTAAACCAAGGGTTCCACATTGAATCAATATTAAATCAAGGACTGAGAGACAAATTCATGATTTTGTATTGTTTTCCTTTAAGAATATTTAAAGATTCATTAAAATAGGGTTAGTTTTTGGCACTCAGGAAACTTTTCATACATGCCATTTTGTACAAAATAAGTGTCTGAAGTACTAAATAGTCAATATTTTCATCTTTCTGTACTCAGGGTTTGCATCCTGATTCTTAAGTATAATCTGTATTTGGTTACAATAAAGAACTGCATTACAACCATGTTACTGACATAATTTTTATCGGTGAAAAGTTAACAATGTTGGCATTTAAATGACCATAACTGTATTTCTAGGATAACATTACTATTAAGTAGAACAAAGAAAGCTTTTGTTACATTCAGTACTACTGTTCCACTCATGGATCTAAGATCTTCAAAAGGCAAGATAAATTAGGCTTTCCTTCAAAAAAATATTTTTTCCCTTGGTTGTAGAGATACTAGTTCGAGTATGGAAAATAAACTGTATTCTGGAGAAATCAGCAGAAATTCATTGGCCCTTAAGCCTTCCAGAGCCAACCAATTTCTGTTGCTTCAGGCTTGAATAATTTTATTGAACAGCAATAAATTTGAATTCCTAAATTTGGGAGAAGAGAACCTGTTTTTATTTGGCTATTGGAAAGCAAAAGAGGAATATCAAATCATTCCACCCATATCTAACAGTGTTAGAATAGGAGGAAAGCGCCTATGTTTGCCTTGTTCCCTCTGAAAGATACAAAGATGAGAGATGATTGCTGGTGAATCCCTGCTCTATTTCATCTGGAGACCTGAGTGCTCTCAGCGCCCTAGTCCCTCAGGGGTTCGTGCTCTTCTGCTTAAAAGAATATTGCCTGCTCTGTGAGCTAATGATTTGTTTGGAGGATAGAAGTCTCAGAGGTGAAGATAACTGCACAGTTTTATAATGTATCTTTCAGATGTCTGATCTGCTTTTTTTCTGAATACATGAGACCCCTCCATAGCAAGATTAAAGATGCCTCTTCAGAGAAGAAATGCAAAATTTGGACACATAAAAGCCACTGAGATTTTCAAATAATATTTCTGTGTTTCTTCATTTTGTCAACAACATATTTGGTGAGAGTTGACCTTCATTCATGTGATAACTGGAAGGTAATCAAAATACAGTGTTGGATCACTGGTTTATTCATATTTTCCAAGGAAGTGGGGAAACTCTGAATTTTGTTTTAAAAAGTGGTTAGTGCAAGCTTTTTTCATGACTTAGGCATACACGCTCATTTTGAAGTCTTTTTAATGGTATCTAGTAGATGTCAGAAAGTATGCCTTCTTTTGTAGGAAATATCAAGGATCAGGACCTGTTTTCAAGAGATTCATACTCTAATCAGGCAGATAAGGTAATTATGGAAATAGCCATAATATGATGCAGAATATGACAAAGGAAAAGTGCTTGGAAAGAAATGAGAGGCATTCAAAGTGGGAACAGAAAGAAGAGACCAGATTCAAGTGGGAGGGGATCAAGAAAAAAGCATTTGAGAAGGATTTACAAGCTGGCTGAGTTTTCACTGAATGGGGCTGGAGCCAGAAGTAAGGCAGTAATAAGATATTTGGGTGAGTATGTGTGTGGGGAGGAAGGGAGGTGGTCATAAAAAGGTCAAGAAGCCTGTCTTGACCTTGTAGGCCTGGGAAACCAATGAAAATTTTTAAGCAGAGCAAAGATAAATTAAGTATCATGGTTTCAGGCATAATTTTATGGTATTTTTAAGGCAGATTTTGGTGTCTTTTGAAGTAAAAATACATTTATGTAAGCAAACAGGCGTTTTTGATATAAGCTACAGGTTTTATTTCCAAATAGACCAACTTCCCCTAAAACACTTTAAACTTGGCAGGAGTGTGACAATTAAGCTCTCAATAATACTTGAATCTGAAAAAGATTATTTTTTTCATTTTTATAAAGATGTAGCTCATCCAGAAAACTGACCAATCCATCCCCTTTAGTTGTTTTTAATTGACTATTTTGATTCTAATTCTTCATAAGAAAAGGACCACTACATAGAGGAAATAAAGTGGAATTAAGAGAAATTACTATCAAAAACTCTCTAAATTAATATTCAAACTCAAGTGGAACAAAAAATTGGAAAATTAACTATCAGAAAAGTAAGTATATGATACAAACTAGCATCTGTCAATAGATTTCTAATCTGGATCAAATGACTCAGTAAGGGGATGTACTTTTATAAAGAATTTAATCTTCCCCTCTCTGCCATATGAATAGCTGAGATTTACTGTCTGAATAACATTTGGAAATACATTTTTTGATCCTGCTTCCTAGGTCCTTTAGAACAAAGCAAGTCATTACAAAAAAATATGGAGGCAAAATGTAAATTGGATATAAAAATAAAATAACTATAGAAAAAAGAAAAGCAAATCACTTTATAGAGTAAAGAAAAGCAAAACAGATTTTTTTAAAAAGCCCCAAACAGGATGGAAAACAAATGGACACATGCTTCTGATTGGAAACTAGCTTTTTTTTTTTTTTTAAAGATTTATTTATTTTATTACATATCTCCCCTTCCCCCCGCTGCGGCGACGTGCCGAGAGTGGTCACTGCGCAGGCGCGGCTTTCCCCGCTTGTGGGCGGTCTCTGCGTCCGTTCATGGCCGGCGCTTGCTTCAGTTCGCGGGTGGCTGGCTGCGCTCCATTCGCGGGCGACCTGCCCTGTCCGTGGCAGCTTCTTGCCCTGCCCACAGCGGCTCCGGCCCGCCCATGGCAGCTTGCCATTCTCAAGGCGATCTGCCCGCTAGGAGAGGTCCCCGGGAATCGAACCCAAGGCCTCCCATGTGGTATGCCGGCGCCCTATCCACTGGGCTATCGAGCTGGCCCCTGGAAACTAGCTTTTTGAGGAATTTTTTTTTCAATATTATCATTCTGATGGTTTGAGTTTATCCAAGGTAAATTTGAAAAATGTAAGTAGTTCGACTGATCCTTCACCAAGACTTTTATCAGAACACATCATCTAATAGATGAACCGTATTTCCTCTGTTTTACCTTCTGCCAGTCCGGGCAGTAGAAGAGAGAACCTAAAGGGTTAATAATCCAAACTACTAAACTACGAGAACAGGCCAACACTCTAAAATAGTTAAGCAAAATATTATCTAAGAGTTGTTAGTTAATAGTCAACTATAAATTTTGAGCACAATGAAATCCAATGAGCTTTTTGTTTTTGCTGACTGTTTTTTCTTGACCCTTCTTTGTTTTATAAGTAGAGGAAAGAGAGACCCAATGGGGGAAGAGTAAGTGGTATTCTACTGGCCCAACAGTCATATTCCTTCATGCCGAACTTAACATTAGATGATGTTTCATGCTATGAGGGGAAATAAATACCGAAACAGATTGTTGTTTTATCTCTAGGACTTAAGGGGAAAAAAAGGTCAAATCAAATGTTTCTTTGCATTACAAAAGTTTTGCTTCATGATTCCATTTGAGTTATCTCAAATCATTTACAATATTTTCCTTTAAAAAGTTTGATTCTCAAAAATTAATTATGCAACCTAAAGATCAGCCATAAGCAGCACTTAAAAAAATCCTAAAGTTCTTAACTGGGGACAGCAGCCTAGCCAAGTTGACAGTTAAAACTGACCATCACATCCCTTTTACGTATTTAATCAGCCATTTTGAAAATAGGTTGGAAAAAGTAAAATTATGAGCGATGACTATAAAACATTTTCTAAGCTGATATTCAAATTTGATTGAACAAAAAGAACTGCAGAATTAGCTAGCATTAGAAAATTAAGTATGTGAAACAAATTAGCATCTACTGGCACTTGCTCTTGTCAATAAAGTATGACACTAAAGTTTTTAAAATGCATGGACTTATTTCACATACCACACAACTGTTCGGTGCATATTGTTGAATATGAAGATAATTGGAAAAAATAACATGAGTCTGGTGATTTAGCAAATTGAATGAATCATTACAGCTATGTTTGCTTTCCTTAAACATTAAAGATACAATACAATATGAAAGCACATCCAACCTTCATATTCCAATAAGTAAAAAGTTTAAAACTACCAATAAAATTAAAGTTACCAATGGTTGAATCACCTTTACAAGGAGAATTATTTAACCGTTAAGAATGATATAATAATTAAATTGTTTTTAAAAACCAACACCTTACCAATAAGCGGATCGGGTGTGATGTCACTTCTACTCTCCTTCCATGACAGCAGGTAGTCAAGGCTGGTGTAATCTGCAACTTCTATGTAATTATTAACTGTCAGCATCAACTGATGAGCTTTTGCTATTCCATAATGAACTTTTGTTTCGTCCATCAGAGGCATGTTCATTAGCTCTCTTGTTGTGTCAAAAGCTTGTTGGAAGTATTCAGAAGCTCTGCTATAGAATCCCTAAAAATGTAATGGAAATAAATTTTTCTTAATATTTTTTATTTCACCATTTCACATGTCCTCCCATCCTACCTTGGTATGAGCCATGCTGATCTTTCAATAGTTATCACAGTTCATGCTCAAGAAGAAAGAGATGGCAAGCATGCTCTGTATTCAAATAAGGCCTTTTTAAGGATTTGTAATTACTCACTACACAACATCTTCAGGTTAGTTTAGCAGGAAAACTGCATCTGTTAGGTTGAACTATATGAAACTTAAGATTTTGGATTAAAAAAGGTAAAAGATTCAACTTAATCCATGGTAGCAAAAATAAGTTTAGGGAAGAGTAAACCAATTCACATCCTTTTGTATGGAATTTTCTTACCAGTAGCACTGGATTTATCTACTGAAATATTTTTTAACCGGCTTTCGTTTTCAGTCACAACAAGAGGTCTTTTTCAGCCAATCCATTTAACCATTATCCAGTGAAAACAAAACAAACCATAAAACTATCTGTTGGTTTGGGCTACTACCCTTCTTTTTGCATGTGCACATGCCATTCTTGACTCTGAATATTGAGGCATCAATAGATTAAAAAATACATACATGATCTTGATAGCACTAGCACAAATCAAATGATTGTTTGAATATCTATCCCTCCTCTAAGTCCTTTCTAACACTTTAAGTTGAAAATTTGCAAGTGTTCTTGTCATCCTCACCTCTCCTAAAAGCTACTGTCTACCAGTCAATAGTCGTGTTTACTTAGTTATCACTATTAAACTTCAGACATAGTGCTAAGTGCTTTATATATATATATATATCATTGACCTTCACTCACAAGTCCCCACACAAGATAAGTATTATTCATATTTGACAAACAATGAAATTGAATCTCAGAGAAGAAACTATCCTCAGCTGCCCCAAATCTTGTAACAATCTTCATTAAAAACATCCTCAAAGGAAGGTTTTATTTCTAGGTCTGAGTTATAGTTGTAAAGGCTCTCAGGAAAAAAAAATCCTCTCTCCATTGACTTATAACCCTTTGGGTTCCTGCTTCTCCCTCTTTTTCATTCACATACACACAAACACAAGCACATGCATGAAGGCTCTTTTGAAATGAAGCCTTTGCTGGAGAGAAGTTTTGCTATGAGTTTTCAAGTCATTTACTTACAATGTTTTATCAAGGTAATGGAAATAAAAACACCATAGAAACTGAGTTTTATATCATAAACCCATACGGGTAAAATGCATATTCAACTACACACACCTGCATAATCATAGAGTTCAGAGGGCAAAATGCCTGACTAAGGCTAGCAAGTTGAGGGGGCAGGGGCAGAAATCGAGCTTTTGTGACAGATAGGTTCCATACATGAGAAGCACATACAACAAACCATGCAAGATATTTGTACGCCAATTATGTAAAATACATAATTGAGAAACAATAGAAATACTGAAGATAATGAAAATTAAAAATAGGGAGTTAAAACTTCAAAGGTAGAGTTTCTATTTGGGATAATAGAAAAGTTTTGGTAATGGGTGGTGGTGACGGCAACATAACATTGTGAACACAATTAAAAGCACTGAATTATACATTTGGATGCCGTAAAAAGTGGAAATTTTAGGTTGTATATATGTGACTAGAAAAAAATGGTAAAAACATAGGACTGTACAACACAACAGTGAACCCCATTATAAACGATAGACTGCAGTTAGTACAATTATAAAAATGTTCTTTCATGAATTGTAACGAATGCCCCACACTAATGTAAGGTGTTAATAATGGGGTGGTATACGGAAACCCTATATCTTATGCAGGATTTTCTGTAAACTCATAGCAGCTCTAAAAAAAATACACACACATACACACACAGCTTCCATGGGTCAGGAGTCTGAGCACAGTTTAGTTGTGTCCTATGCTTAGAGTCTCACAAGACTGAAATCAAGATGTCATGTGGAGGCTTGATTGGAGAAGAATCCATTTCTAAGCTCATTCACGTTATTGGAAGAATTCATTGCCTTGTGGTTGTAGGATTAAGGCCATATTGCTGCTATTGGCTAAATGCTGTGCTCAGAACCTAGAAGCTTCCTAACAGTGCTCTGACTCTTTAACATGGCTGCTTGCTTGCTTCATCAATCTAGTAAGGAGAATCGCTAGTTCCAGTTTGCTAAGATGGAGTTTTAAATAATGTAATCATGAGAGTCCCATCCCATCAGCTCTCTCACCTTGTATCCATTAGAAGCAAGTCACAGATCCCACTGGGCTGGGACTATACATGGGCATGCATGCCAGAAGGCAGGGCCACTAGGGGTCATCTTAGGGTCTGTCTGCCACCCTTATCTTGGAAGGTATCATTCATTAACTATTGCCTGAAGTTTTCTATATTTCTTTCCTTTTTTTTTTTTTAGAAAAATTCAAATGATTTGGCAAAATACCTGAATTTACTAAATTATCGTCAATTATATCTAGAAATAGAAGATCACCAAGTAGGGAATCTCAAATATATATATAAAATATTGTCCCAAGATGAGTAGGGCCTGAAGTTGTTGAGCTGCTTTTTCAACAACTTTTCCAAGTAATGAATGAAGTGAGCTGTATTCTCTTACAGTCTGCAAAATGGTGGACTAGCATAGAAGATTTCTGTTCAAGGCCATGAAATATAGCTTTCCTCTTTGCAATGTAATATTCATCACTCTTTACTTTAATCAATTAAATTAATTATGTTTATACTCTACCAAAAAAGTTAAAATTATAGATGAGCTGAATTACCAGTTAGACTAGTCCTGTTAGACATCAAAGATATAGGACAAAATATATGAAAATATATGATAAGGTCAAACTTTGCTATTTTGGGAACCAGAGAAGTATAAATAACTAATTATTGTTCATACTTCTGAGATTTAGGTTATTTATTGTTTTAGGTGAGGGTCTTAATTAGGAAAATTGGGAGCCATAAATAAATGGATATATATATATTTGAAATTCCAGACTTCTCTTTTAAAAACATATGATTGCTAAAATTAACTCATCCATCCATCCATCCATCCATTCATTCATTGGGCAACCATTATGTGTCAGGTACCATGTTAGATAGTGGCGATTTAACAGCCATGAATGGAGATTACAGCGAAGTGGGTGAACTTATTACCAGTAGGAGTATTGATATGCTTAAGACTTAGATTAAAGTTTACTTAACAAGTGCTTTTATTCTTCTATTTTTAAAACTATATTTTTAAACTTGCAAAGTTGTAGGTTTACAGAAAAATCATGCATAAAATACAGATTTCACATATACCATACTATTATTAACCCCCTACATTAGTGTGGTACATTTGTTATGATTCATGAAAGAACGTTTTTATAATTGTACTATTAACTACAGTCCATTGTTTACAAAAGGTTCACTGTTGAGTTTTTCTTAAAAATTTTATTCTAGTAACACATATACAACCTAAAATTTCCCCTTTCAATGTTTTTTCTTTTGGCAAATAGAGAATTATAATTAGACAACTATTCTTTCCTGCTCTCTTTGTATCCAGTATTCGGTCTGTAGATACACACACACACAACTGCCATAAAACTAGTATCAACACACATTTTTCTAGTTTAAAAACTATTAAGGAAAGACAACATTAATTCTTCTCAGATGCAAACATTTTATATATACCATTTTGGAATGAGATTTTATAATTGTATATTATACTTCTAGAGTTTTGATTCTTAAGGAGTTTAATATCTAAATTTAATCCCTTTGCCAAAAGTTCTGTACAATCTTCAACAGTTTATTTCAGTTATCAATTAATTTTTATTCCAGTAAAAAATGTGAAGAGTCCAATAATTAACCCTGGAAGACTTAAATACAAATTTGAAATATACAAATGAAGTTATATACCTCAGAGGTGCATCTTATTGAAAGAGACAACTTGACTTAATGTTATAAATATCACCGGTCTGGTCAGCACTTATTAGATAATTCCGTGACAGGTTCTTGGTGACATCATAGACTGTAACAAAGCTTAAATTATTGCATTTCAATGTAGAATTTTCATGCATTATTCTAATTTTTATCAAATCCTTTTTGGTGTCAATAATGTCACTCTATCCAATGGGCAAGCTCAAAAATAAATGGCTATTTTTCTCAGTACTGACCATATCCTACCCATTTTTCTTAGTATTTTAGTGTTGGAACTACCATCCTTTTAACTATGTGATTATTCAATGATCTTATTAGAGAATGGGATTTCATAAAGGACCATTCTCTAATACATAGGTATTTTTCCTAAACATACTCATTTGACCACTTTACATTAAATTATATTCAATTAACAGTCTATGAGAAGATCATCTCAGGAGGGTAGGATGGGTGCCCCATATTCCCTAATTATACAGTAAAAGGTAAACTAATTAGATTTAAGGAGATTTTAAAAATGTGCTAACTTTAATTGTAATAATACTGTAATTATAGAAAACAGTAGCTCCAATGTTTTTGTAGAGAAAGTTCTGTATTATTCTTTTTGTCTTATAATAATAATATTATTTTTGAAATTGTTAAGAATACAATTATATACAGAGTTTTTGTGTAGGTTGATGAAAAGTTTTGGTAATGGATGGTGGTGATGGTAGTGCAATATTATGAATGTAATTGATTTCACTGAATTGCATATATGAAAGTGGTTAAATTGGGGAATTTTGTATTGTATATACATTAATATAATAAAAATTTTAAAAGAACCCAATTATAATACACTGAATAAGTAATACGAAAGCAGATATGATAGGATGGGGCAGTTTGTAGAAGACCTTGAAGCCAGGCTGAAGAGTAGCAGGAATATTAGATTTGCTTTTAAAGATTTAGGACAAATTTTTAAAATGCTCAAATAGTGTACACAAATGAAGTAGAAGTTTGGAATTTCAAAAATAATAGAAAGAGCTGGTTACAAATTGATTAAATTGGTATTAAATTGGTTACGAATTTACTGATTGGTTCAAGGAACACACATATTTTTGCTCAGCAATTCTGTGCTAGGTACTCTTCTAGGCACCAAGAATAAAATAATAAACAAGGTAGATATGGTTCCTGTTCTTGTTAAAGATTACGTTCTAGCCAAATTAAACAACCACCAGAAAAAAACATAAACAAGAACACTATTTAAGAGCTATGAGGATACTTAAAGTTATATAAGGAGCGACCTATTGGCCACTTTTGGTTGCCATGGGAAGGGCTCCCTGAAGGTGTGGCATTTAGCTGAGATAGGAACGACAAGAAGAGGCAACTGGAAGTTCAGATGGGAGAGCATTCCAGGTAGAGCCTTCCCTTTCAGAGAAATGGCCTAAGGCAAGAACAAGCTTGGCATGATGAGGAACTCCACAAAAGTCAATTTGGCTTTGGTGGAGGAATTAGGAGGAGAGTGGGAGGCAATGAGGTCAGAGACATAAGCATGGGCTGTCTCATAGAAAATATTTCAGGATTTATATTTGTATCTAAGAGGAATGGGAAATAATGGAAGGATTTTAAGCAGAGAAGTAACCTGATTTAATTTACATTTTAAAAGAATTATAGGAGGAAAGAGCATGTGCAGGGAAAAGGGCTAGAAGGTTACTGCAGTAGTCCAGGTGAGAAAATAAAGTGCTGTAAACTAATATGGAGATAGAGCAGAAGCAGAGAGAGAAGGGATGAATTTGGGTTAGGCTTTGGGGGCATAATGGTCAGGGTTTTCTTCTGGATTGGATATGGAGAGAAGAATTTAGGGACATCCAGAATTTTAGCTTGAGCAACTGTGTTGATGAAAATGGTGCCATTTCTCAAAATGGGGAAGACTGGGAAAGAGCAATTGTGTTCAGGCCATGTTTAAAGTGATTTGTCATCCAGGTGTATCAAGTAGGAAGCTGGCTTTACATGTCTGGAGTCCTAAGGAGAGGTCAGGTTTGGAGATAGTAAATTTGGAAGCCATCAGCATATGGGTGGTATTTAGAGCCTTGGGTCCGGGGGAGGTCAGGTGAGGGGAGCCCACAGATTGAGAAGAGAAGGTTTTCCAGAAAATGCCTGAATGCTCTCCTATCATGGTTGAACATTAAATTGGTAGAGAAATAAAATTTAGGGGAAAGATAGTGATTTGAGATCAGTTTTTAATAGAACACATTTGAAGTGATCTAAGTGGAAGTGTCAAGTAGGCAGAGGGGTAGGGGTCTGGAGTTGAGAAGAAATATCTGAGCTTGAGATACTGAGAAGCTAAGTGCTATTGTGCACCCAACATGTGCTGGAAATCCGACCAGGTACCATGCATATTTAAAATTTCCTAATCCTATATAACTATGTCTCAAGGTGCTTTGTTATTGGCATTTGAAAGATGAGGATACTGAAACTTAAAGAAATAATTAGCCTAGCAATTAAGTGGCTAGGCTCAGATTCAGATTCACCTGGGCATAACTTCAGGGTAGGTCCTCTTTGCCCTGCTACAGGCTCCTTTGAGAAAAAGCTTAATAGATAGCATCTGGTACAAACAGCTTGTGAAATTCTTTAGCTATAAAACTGGAAGAAAGGCATTAAATACAATTAGGAAACCCATAAACAACCGAAAACTAAAGATAGGAAAAGTAAAGATTGTCAATGTTTTCCTAGGATATGGCTTTGTAGAACTAGAAAGAAACTCAGGACATCATCAACGCAATGCCTTGTTTCAAAAACATGAGAAGGAAACTATAACTTAGTTTTTTAAAAAAAACAATTTATTGAAGTATATCATTCATACATGAACATACATAAACTATAAGTGTTCAGTAAACATTGTGATCTTATAAAACAAACATGCATAACATCATACAGGGCTCCCACACATCA
>PVKH010038227.1:0-11352 GCA_004027955.1 Chaetophractus vellerosus | reverse complement strand
AAAATCTCTTGAAGATCATATCATAATATTATAGAAAACTGTGCTGAAAAGGAACTTAGAGTCTGAAACTTGTAATTTTCAGATAGGAGACAGAAGCCTAGAGAGGGGATATGTTTGGCCCGTAATTCTGAACTTGGTTTATCTTTGCTGAGGTTTCGCATTTGTTTAGATCCTTTATGTGATCAATTTATAATATTATCATTAAGACATGTCTCAATAATATTTTCCAATTTTGTGTTTCTTATGCCATTGTTTAGAATTTTCCACAAGACACACCTCTTTCTAGACAAAACATCCTGTAGGTGTGGAGCATAATATCAATCAAAGGCAGGACCCCGATGATCTAAATTCTAGCATTAGAAGCAGGAGCACGCCACGTCAGGGTGGGTTGGAAGTGACACTGAGGATCACTGGGTCAATATATATATGCAATTTTATGTTCCTGTGTTTGCTGGCTTCCCAGAACTCTAGAATTCCCAGCCCATATTGCCCAAAGCCCATTCCAAGGGGGAGTCCAAGTTGTTGGCTCTTCATGTGCATGGAGACTGAGCTTGGAGTGTGGACTTGCTTCCACACCTGTTCATGTGAAGCCTCTTACCACGGGGGCAGATCTGGGTTGGGAAGAAAAGGAAGGTGGACAGCATCTCGGGAGCTGCCCGGCCCCTGCTATCACATTCCAGCCTAAAGGCCAAGAGTCTGAGAATTCTAAATCCAAAACTGGCCTTCTAGATCTATGCCACAATATTTTTCAAGGTAGGATGGTAGATTTGGTTTTATTTAAGCTTATGAGCTTGATTTATAACTTTTAAATATTTAGATATATGAGATGTGGGTTTGTACTTCTACTCTTGTCCTGAGCCCCACAAATGCTAGGGGCAGCCTTGCTGAAAGCTGTACTCACTTGTTTGTTTGAAGTAAGTAGTCTAAGAGATGTTACTAGGTACTCCATGAAAAAGGCTTTTGTTAAGTGAGTGAATATAAATCACACTCCTGCCTATCACATAGTCAGCCCTTTCTTTTTGGCTATACTTATCACTATTATTATAATTTTACGAGTGGTAGTAGTAGTGGTAGCAGCACTATTTTCCAGCCTTCATAGCATGTCTTATGTTGTAAATTATCTTGTTTATTTGTTTATTTTCTGTCACTCCACTGGAACGTAAAGTCTATGGGAGGGTATTCTTTCTCTGTCTAATCACTTGCTTCTGCAGAGCCTAGAACAGCGTTGAGCACATAATATGCACTAAAGAAACAGGTGTTGGAAAGAATTAATCACGCAGCTGATTTTAGTACATGTTAGCAGTAACAGGGCCCAAAGATTTACAAACAATAGGTTTTTTTTACCCTGACAGGCAGAAAGGAGTTGCAACCCTGGCACCTGATTGCCTACTCCCCCTCCTCAGAACAAGGCAAGAGGAAAAAATGAAAGCAAACCAACAACAAACAAACAAACAAGTGTGGTCATTTCCCATGCGGTGTCTTTCAGGCTATCTTCAGGATGTCAAAAGGTATTCTCAGGAAAAAAAGGATTCAATACTCAAATAAGTTTGGGAATTTCTGTATTATCTTATTGAAGCCTCAGTGAGAGTTCCTACTATTATCCCCATTTAACAGAGATGCAATCAGAGAATCAAGGAGGTTAATTAATCTACTCAAAGTCATACAGATGGTAAGAGATGGAATGAGGTTTGAATCCAGAGAGTCTGACTCCCAAGTCTGAAATTCTAAACCCTAAACTCTCCATATAAAATATGAATTAGATAGTGACTTGTTTGTTAAATTAACAAGTCAATAGTCTTCCAAAGAATAGCAAGACTTCATGACATAAAATTGTCACATTGCTTAAACACTTAAGAGCCCCTGGCTTAGTAATTTCTAGGAAAGCCTGATATTAATTGAAAACTTCTCCCATATCCACCTCCAAGTTAATTCCATCATCAGGTGTTACTGGATAACCATTACACTCTGATATCTTTTAGGAGGCATCTGTGTCAATAGTCATCTCTGTGTCCCTAACACTGTGACTGGTGCATAGCAAGGGCTGAATTCACATTGAATAAAGGAAAAAAATGAATGAATGAATGAATGAATGAAGAAAAGCACAGGCACGGGGTTTGAACCCCAGCTCCATGACTTAGTAGTATGACCTTAGATAAACGTCTTAACCGCTTTGAACTTTTGTTTTTCCACTTTTCCAATGGAGATAGTATCTGCTCTACCTTCTTTGTAGTTCTTAAATGAAATGACAATAGCCAATACTTACGTAGCATTTACTATGTTCTAGGTACACGCAAAGCACTTCGCATGTATTATCATATGTAATCCCTACCAAAACCCTCGTAGGAATGTAGCAGTAATATTTATCATTGCTAGTAAAATGAAACACAAAAAGATTGACGTGACCAAGTTACTCAGCTTGTAATTGGGAAATGCTTCTTATGAAGAAATTCTCATTCTTACCCCTCCTTTTAGATGAGACATGTTGCATCTGCTTTGGACTTCCAATTTCTGGCCTGTTACTCTGCAAACCTGTTTTTGTATTCTGTTATCTTGCAAATAATTAGATTTTGGGTTTAAAGGAAGTACCCGGCTTCCCCACCACACACACACGTTAGCCAAGTAAGGCTGTTTTCATTTTTCCCTCAGTCCAGCCCAGCCTTGTTTGCATAAATCTAGATTTTCATGAGCAAAAGCATTCAGAGCCCCTCCGCTTGCTTATTCCTAGATTCGCATCCTGAATCCAGATATCCCCGTGACTACCCGTTGGCCCCAGGAGTAGCATGTTTAGAGCCTCATTGATTGAAACCAGCCAGATGTTTGGATATTGAAATGCTTGCCCATGCTGCTGCAACAGAGCCTCGACAATGTGGATTCCTCATGGCAGGCAGGGAGGTAACAGGGGAGAGTAGGGCCCCATGAAATGAGCAAACAATAAAAAGATGATTATATGTGTCTCACTTCTGTGCACTGGGTTGGTAGCTGAGCATACCTGAATTGAGTTTGAAGCATTAGTAATGAGTTTAATTCTTTCATTTGGGAAATAGTGGTATCAGCTTTCAGAATACCAGAGACGGTATTACTTTACAATGAAAATTGGGGAATTGGAGAAACAGAGGTGCTTACCCGGAGAATGGGGCTGTTTGTGGTATTACAACTTATGAGGAAGCCATGTAGTAGAAAAGGCCTTAAGTCAGGATCATTCTGATCTTGGTTTAATTGCTTGCCAAGTGTGTGACCTTGAGAAGTTCCTATTCTCTTGAAGTCTCAGTTTCCTCATTGGTAACATAGGAATTATGCAGCTACCTTAAATGGTTGCTGTAAGCATAATGGGATGTGTCTCTTTTCTTATTTCTATGGCTGTACTCCAGAGCCAGTATAGGGAGAAGTATAAAAGGAAAATATACATGATGGGATTCAATCAAGCCACTAGTTATTAAAATCAGTCACTTTTCAAATACCTAGTCATATGAATGTGCCACTCTGACATTATGCCTCTTTATATATTTTCATAGATATTTTCTGCATATTCTTTATAATAACCCAGGTTTCCCCATCTGATTGCTTCCGTAGTGAGCCCAGACCAAAAGACTCAGATTGGCTTAGATTCCAATCTTAGCTATACAGTTTGTGGATTATGTGAATATAGTCAGGTTTCTTAGCCATTCTAAGGCTCAATTATCTCATCTGTAAAGTGGAAATAATAGTACTTCTCACACAGAGTTGTTGTGATGATTAAGTGAGACCATATAGGCAAAGTGATCATCTCAGTAGCACATGGTAAATTCTTAAAAGATGGTAGCCATTCCATGATTATTGTTATTGCTATCATTTCCAATATCTCCATCTATTATATTAATAAAATATCTAGATGGTGAGATGCAGGTTATATTTTTATTACAGTATTTGGTGCCATGCAGCAACATTTAATTGAAAATATTTGTACTTGCACAGCACCTACAATTAGAATGTCTCTTATCATGCATTTCTGGGGGCAACAATCCCATAAAGAAGAAGAACTTGTTACCACTGTGTAGACAGAGGTTCAGAGTGCTTACGTGACCTACAGAACACTGAAGAGCAAGTAAGGGGCAGCCAGAGGACTTGATGCCTGGAGATGCCTCCTGGTTTAGCAAATGAGCAAGAGAAAAAGATGTGACCTGGAAGGTTTGACAACCAAAATATGTCTAGATCTCACTCTGCCCCATCTTTTCACTCCCACACACATACATATCCTCTAAATATATCCTGAGTGCCAGCTTTTGAAATATAGGGAGATCCTTCAACACACTAGGATATTCCATCCCTCCAAACCTTTGCCCAGAATGATTTTGCACAAGCATTTGTCCAGCCAGCTCCTACCTGCAACTTTACTGGAAGGCTAATTACTCTTTTTAATACATAGCTATCATACTTCATGAAGAATGATGAAATTATATTTCTTAAGTTCTTACTCTGAGCCATGTGCATTATATTACTTGAGCTCCTTTAAGGCAGGTGATTTTTATCATCTTCATTCTGTATATGAGGAAACAGAGGTTTATGGAGATAGGAATATTGACTCCAGGTTATAGAATTGGTCCAAAGCCAATTAGTTTGTCTAATCTGACCTCCAAACAAGGAAGAATCCTATGAGAGTCATCTCTGAAGCCTTTGGTAGGACCACAGTGGAGACATTACCTACAGGAAATGTGAATGCAAAGGCCCAGGCTGCTGGTGATTTCCATCACATCTGCTGACCATGTCTAGGTTCAGGGAGAACCTCCCCCACCCCAGACTGCTATGCACGTAGCATCCCCTATTCCCCAGCTTTCTACCAGCAAAGCCTTTCTAAGGAGCAACCAGCTAAAAGAGAAATCCTCACCAACATGGTCCACACAGCACCCAGTGAGGGATGGCTGATGTTCATTCTGGTATACTTGAGAAAAATATGGGACATAGATGGTCTTGGCAGTCATAAACTGACCAATGTGGCAGAAAATTTGAGGTGAAAACATTTCTCTGCTTCAATTAGCATGTGTCAAAATTGAACTTCAGAAAGAAGGCATCACTTGTCCAAGGTGAAGTAGTTTATTAGTTGCAGATATAACAGCAGAACGCAGATACACTGAGCTTCTTTAAACTTGTTTCCTCTCAGGTCTTGCACTATTAAATAAAGACTGTAAAACTGTTGTATGGGCAAGCCAAAGTTGATACAAGGAATGGTAGAACTACTTTGTAGAGGAAGACCTCATGGTTTCCTCCTCATGGTTTACCCAAGTTTAACCAATAATGTAAATTTATTAAATCCTTTTGGTAACATCAGCATTGTGCTGATGTTCTCCTTTGGGAAGCCAAGCAAATGGAATGTACAGTCCTTGCCCTAAGAGAACCAATGCTTTCTTGAGAGAGAGAAGAAATATCACAAACACCATAATTCAAAATAGGATTCGCTTTTGTGCTAAATGGTGGTTGGAATAATTGTTCTAGACATAGTTCTATAAAGTCTTATGTGAGTTCAGGTAGACTTCAGAAGATACAAAAATTAGGAAACAGTAATCAATGAAAATCTCACGGAGAAGGGAGTATAGAGATCAGTCTTAAAGTATAGAGATCATTTCATTTGTCTGGAGAGGAAAGGGTATTCTAAGAGAGAAAGAGAGAGGGAGAGCCAGCACATTGGAGGAATGGGGGTTGCTTTAGTTAGGACTTTGTTAGGTGCAAGGAAGGAAAGACCTACTCATGGTACAAGGGAGGGGGTTTATTGTAGGGGTACATACAAATATTATGAATAAAACAATGCTACTATTAACTACAAAATTATCAAGGCATTATTATGTTCCAGGAATTAGGCTAAGAGCTCTATCAACAATCCTGCATGATAAGTGGTATTATCAGCTCCATTTTACTTGTGGGAAAATTGAGGCTTAAATAACTTACCCAAGATTACACAGCTAGGATCTGAATTCAGACAGCCTAACTTCAGAGCTCTTATTCCTAAACTTTGTAAATCAAATGGACTAGAACTGGGTCCTGAAAATGTGTGCATGTGTCTCAAGATTCTTATAAAAATCCAATAGCATCTCTACTGATTTCTGCCTATCTGCTTTGTTAGACCCTCACTACCAGCCAGCTTTGTCATGACTTCAGTTTATGTGGGAGTTACACTGTCTTCCCAAGCCCTGAATTGACCTCACGGACTTGGGGTTCACCTTCCAAGTGAGTTGGTCCCGCCAATCATTTTTCTAATCATGGACTACCTAGAGTGGACTCTCATTGCCTTTGTCAATCCATTAGGACAAGTCCTTCAGGCTCTAAGTCACTGGTCTCCTGATCTAAGGACCATTTTTGAAAAAGGAGCTGAGATTTGGTGTCTAGTCTGCTGTGACTTGGAACAGAGGAGAGAAGTCATATGTTCTACTGCCCATTCAGCTGGGGCCATGGACCCAGCAGCTTCCATAAAGGATGAGGACAGTAGTACGGGCAATGACCTCTAGCAAAGAATTTGCTTTCTTTCCAACAAAGGATTTCAGAGATGGAAGGGATATTGGATCCAATCCCATTTTACATTTGAGCATATTGAGGCCCAGGGAAGCCAAGCTACAACTCCAAGATCACCTTGCAAGTCAAAGAGAAAACTGAGACCATAATTCAAGTCCTCCGGCTCCTACAATCTAGTTCTCTTTCCCTCATGACACATTGGAATCTAAAATGGATGTTAAACTGCAAACACCTTGACAAGAATTTCAATCTCATGGCTCCACTTTCTCTTGTGGCGTCATGTGCCTTTGAAAGAGCCTGGGGTCAAAAGAACTGTTTGCTTCTAATTGTCTCAATAAATTTTAGAGATGTTATTACATTGTAGTGATTAAGAACTGGTAAGAGTAGATGCAATATGATCAGATCAAGGCCATGAAGCTTAATAGTCCTTAGCTGATTGTCACCCTCTTATTTTTTAAAAAGCAACAATTCTATCCAGGACTCTTAAAGCACCCAGATCCAGCAGCACTTTATATTTCCTGCCATAAAATTTCTGGACTGGAGCAGCTGCCAGCTGAAGTGAGGATTTCACAAATAAACACTGGAGTCCTGATCTCTACAGTTAGCCGGCTTGGCCTGAGAGCCAAGAGATATGCAGAACAGATTTCCGTGCAAAGAAATGTGACCTTTCACATACTTTTAAACACTCTGTTCTTAGTGTTGTAACACTCTCTGCTCTTAAGTGTTGTCTAACCCCTTCTTTCTTTCTCTTCCTTCCTTCCCTGCCTAGTTTCCTCCCTCCGTCCCCCTTTCTTTTTTCCTTCTTTCTTTCCTTCTTCAGGCAGGGTTGAGAGACAAATGTTGGACAGCAAATCATCTCCTAGAGTTGGCAAGAGGACTTTGTTAACACAGGGCTCTATTTGAAAAGCACATTGTAATTATAACAGTGCCATCTATTGAATGCCTGCTATCCGCCAAGGCTAGGCTTTGTACTTTACTGGGGGGATCTCACCTAATTCTACCTTGCCACGTGGTTCTTCCTGTGACAGCAGAGAAAACTGAGACTTAGAGAAGTTCTGAGATTATTCCCATTGGATCACACAGTTATGGAGCAGTAGAGCAAGGATTCATTTAAAGATCAATTGATGGATTTCCAAACCCTAAAGTCCCCATGAAGGCAGACTTCAACAATAGCAAGAAACCACTTAAGTTCAAACAAGTGACCCAGAAGGATGGACTCAAGATCTAGCCAGATTTCCTCAAGGGCTGTGTTTAGTGGTAAACAGCAAAGCTCTCTTCACTATGGTAAGCCAAAAAAAAAAAAAAAAAGGTTAATCTGTTCTCCCTAAGTTTTTGCATCTCTTTGTAACTCATCATGAATCAACATTTACCATTCTTCTAAGCTCAGTGCATTTTGCTGAAGGCACCATGACAATCCCAGTGGTAGTATGGGTAGAAAGAAGGGTTTCTGGTATTATTATACCCATGACCAGGTCTCTCTTAACATGCCAAGGATTTCCATGGAAGGACATGGGGCTTTGATGAAGCAAACTACATAAATTTTACATGTCAGTGGAACTGTTTCCTATCAAGAGAATTTGGGAAATATCGCTGTATTATCTAAGAGTACAAGGAGTAGTGACAAGAAAAATAAAAACCCAAGAAACAGATTATCTATTATGCAAATTCCTGGCAATTACAGTTGTTCAAAACTATTATTGTTTAAAGGAGATAAATTAGATATTAGAAGGGGAGGTTGTGTGAGTTCATGGGTCTCACTTGATATTATACTATATAGGTTTGGGGCAACATCAAGCCCTTGTCTACTTAACTTACTGAAATTCCTCTTCAACGGAAGTAAAGAAAGGACAAAGCTGAATACTTAAGAGGAAAGAAAAGTCAGGAAAAGGCGGAAGTCAGATGAAGAGCCAAGTAACTGACTACATCAAGTCTGAGCAAAGGTGAGGCCCATCACCCGTCTGAGGTGTAAATCCATGAAAACAACTTGCTGGAGTAGGCAAAGATATAGGCAAGAGAGAGGGAAATTATATGTGGGCTCCTGAACATATTCTGGGGTGACAGGGCCCCATTTGACCTCTGGACTTGGGCAATGCCACCAGAGTCTTCTTTCCTCTGTCAGAGCATTATCAATCTGTATTATTTCCTGCTTGATAACCAGCCTCCCTACTGAAGGATGCACGCCCATAAAGCAGGAACTACTTCTTATTTGATTCTGTATAGCCAGCACCATCATAGAACTCTGTAACTGCTCAAAACTACTGGGAAAGGAACACAGACACTGCCTCTCCTCTTCCATACTCTAAAGTACTTGGGACCCAGAATGAGACCTTTTTCTGTGACTGTATATAAATCTCTAACAAATCTGCACGACGATAATATTTAATGCAATGTCTTTCCTTTGCACAACTATTTCCTTGAGCAACTTTTCCCCCTGAATGTAATAACTTTTCCACTGCAATTATTTGGCTCCCCTCAAATAGAGGGTGCCGTGTTTTGCACAAGACCTCACCTTCAAGAAATACAGCCAACATTGGCAGATTGTGTTCTGTTCCCAAATTAGCAGTGTAGCACCCCACCAGGGGTTTGGGAAGCCCCCTTCAGATAGAAGAGCTAGGAAAAAAAACATGTGGCTGAAATAAAAGTGTCGAGAAAACATGCTGCAGTTGCACCAAGGAAATATATTTCATCTTCTTCTCTTGATTAGCATTCTAATGGTTTCTGACTCAGTTCTAACAGCTTGGAGAGAATATTACAGGCAATTGTGTAAATAATACAGGTTTTTTTCCAGTGTGTCCAAATGTATAATTAAATGGATAATGTTACAGCTCCCCAAACCCACTAAGGCCTGTTGCCTAAATGGAGAGCTTTTGAAATTTCATCCCAATACGTGGTTACATGATACATTGCTTTTATGGCCCGCTGGGCAAATGACTAGTGGTTTGGAAAGGGGCTGAATGCATATTTATAGTGGAGAGCACAATGATGTGCAGAGGGCCAGTAAAATCGCTCTAGTAAATAACATGAATTACACAAAAGCATCTCTTTATGTGTCTGAACTTTTCTGATGCAGGATGTGTGTCAACACAAACATACTCCAGCTCCTTAATGTCTGCAGGTAACTCTTGCACCAAATTCTACTCGATCAGATGTCAGGGTTAACCAAATTTGAAAAAGACTTTCTATTCTGAAATCCCTCTATGTTCAATGTCTTCTAGAATTCTCAGGGGATGCAATTTCCATTATAAATAGAATGGGCTGGTCTTGAACTCAAGTTTTTGTATCTGTGTCCCCTTTTGCTCATGCATGGAAAGAAATCTCTGGCAATGAGAAAGAATCAGTGGGACATTTGTCTGGGTCTTTGAAGGTCCTGAATGGGAATCTGGCTGGCTATGAGGCCTGTGTGTGAGTAGTGGTACTTAGAAACCAAAGCCCTTCTCCACGTGTCAGCTGTACAACCTTAGTAAAGCTCTCTTACCTGTCTGAACTTCAGCTTCTTAATATGTAAGAAGCAAATACTTAGAAATTCCCTCCTCACCTCACAGTTTTGTTAATGATTGAATGAGGTGATATACTTGAAAGCACATGACTCACAGCAAGCAATTTGAAAAAGTATGTTTTATTCATAACTTCATTCATTCAACAAATATTTTAAATATGGATATTTGGCCAAGGACGGTGCCAGAAAGCAGGGATAAAACAATAAAAAAAAGACAGATCCTTACCCTCTAGGAGTTTACAGTTAAGTGGAAGATAAAAATAGGTAAAGAGACTGGGGAGCGGATGTGGCTCAAGCAATTGGGCACCTCACTCCCACACGGGAGGTTCTGGGTTTGGTTCCCGGTGCCTCCTGGAAAAGAAGACGAGCAGACACAGAAAGCACACAATGAACAGACACAGAGAGAAGACAGTGAGCGCAAAAATGGGGGGGGGGGAATAAATAAATCTTTTAAAAAATAATAAGGAAAAAAAAAGTAAAGAGACAATTCAAATGCAATGAAGAACCAACCTCAGCCCCATCCCAAGGACAGAACTAGGTACTTCAATGGTATGGGGCAGAGGTTGGTACTGGGGGTTTGGTGAGGAAAGTTTCAAGGGAAGATATGACAAGTCAATAGAACTCAGGCTTTTGACATCAGTGGAGAACACAGAGAGGAAGGTTTCCAAGATGAGAGATGAGCAGGTGGAGACACCTGGGTGAAGGAGAGCTGCAGCCTGGGTGCCAGGGGGGGACTTGGTGAGGTGAGGTTGGCAAGATGGAGATGGTCAGACAGTGCAAGGACTTGTGAATCTTGTAGAAGTGGCTCTTCCTTAGCACTTCGCAGCCCTGGGCACACGAGCACTGCCTGCAAACCCTTTACCAACTACCCTTGGGTCTATCTCCAAGGGAGTCGAGAGGCTCCTTTAGATTCCTCCATCTCCTCTGCCAGGGAGTCAGCAGCTGGCTCTCCTCAAGCCAGGCAACATGACTCTTCCTAGGTAATGCCCTGCCATTGGGTTTTTGGAGGCTGGAGACGGTTCCATTTCAAATATACTTGATGTGTAATATAAGAAGTGGCCCCACCTGGGAAAAAAGAGAGCCACAAGGAACATGCATTTCCCAGCTTAATCCCTTGGTCTTTTCCAAACTGAGAGCACTGCCCATTAATGAGTCTGGAAATCATGGCAGTGGGCTTTGATCAGCATTACTAGGATAGGATAGGATGAAGGATAGAATGAATGAAGAATAGAATAGCCTTAAAAGGCGGTATTATGCCATGAAATATTTATTTCAACTATTTATATTTGTATGTGTGCATATAAATTCATTTTGTAATGTAAAATGAATTTCTTACTATGGGCCTCTGTCAAAAAAGTTTGAAAAGAACTGCTTTATCT
>PVKH010038226.1:0-11357 GCA_004027955.1 Chaetophractus vellerosus | reverse complement strand
GTATATAGAAGAAAACAAAGTGTGATCAATTCCATCAAAATATTTCTACTTAACACAAAGACTTGGCAAGAAAGTTGAGTTCAAACTTTTCTTTTTATACAACTTCCATATATAGAAGTGACCTTGATCAGAGATTCTGATGTGGCATTAACTATATTTCAACCTCAGACTCCCAAGTGGGTCTCACCAAATGTGTCACTCATTTTTCATAGCTCCTAAAGAAGCCTCCCCAGTTCCAATATAAGAAAAAGTGGGAGATGTGCAAGAAAGAAAAAAGAAGGAAGAGGCAAATGGGAAGAAGAGAACCCAGGACAAGATGTTTATTGGGGTTTTACTGCTGGATTTTTGTTTTGCCAAGAGCCTAGCATGAAGTTATTGCTTATGTCTTTATTATTCTAGATTCCCATTGTGGACTAGAGTCAAGATTTACTTTGTTTGGTTGACAGATATATCCCCACCACTTCAAATAGCACCCGGCACATAGCAGATACTCAATAAATATTTGTTAAATAATTATATATGTGAGAGTTGCAGGAAAATGAGAACAAAGTGTTTCAACTTTAAATCCCCAATGCCTACCACAGAGCCCTGAATGTAGTAGGAATCCAGTAAATACTATCAGAATAAGAGATTCAATGGAGGAATTAAATAATAAATATATGTGTTACATTAATTCCCCTCTGCCATTTCCTTTCCACTTGATTAGATTAAAATGCATTATTTTATTTTCGGAGCTTATATAAGCCTGGTTTTACCTAGCTATAGAAAGGACTATATGCAGGGGACACCACTTATATATATATATATAAGTCAATCCTCACTATTCACAGATTCCATGTTTGCAAACTCATCTGCTGACCAAAATTTATTTGTAACCTCAAATTAATACTGGTGTCACTTTTGTAGTCATTTGTGGACTGAACAGAGTGGTGAAAGACTTGAGTTGTCCAATGCACGTGTTCCCAGCTGAGGTTGAAGAAGGCAACCATTGCCTTCTTGTTTCAGTTCTCATACTGTAAATAAATGTCCTTTTTGTGGTGCATGCAGGGCCATTTTTTTGCATTTTTGTGGTTTCACTTTTTAAAATGACCCAAAGTGTACAGCTAAAATGCTGTCTAGTGTCCCTGAGCACAAAAAGGCTGTGCTGTGCCTTACGGAAAAAATGTGTGTTAGATAAGCTTAAGCTTCGTTCAGGTCTGATTTATAGTGCTGTTGGCCGAAAGTTCAATGTTAATGAATTGACGATATAAATTAAATAAGGCATCTTTAAGCAGAAACACACATAAAACAGGTTATCTATTGATCAGTTGACAAAAACGTTGTGCCCTGAAGCCCGCAGAAACTTAACTCTGTCTGTTCCCTAGAGCATTGGTTCAGTATTACTAATTCCATGTTCATAGTGACTTATAGAACATAAATACTGTGAATAATGAAAATCAACTATTTATTTTTTCCATTTACTGGATTCCTCAGGTCACTCACATGCCAAGGCCAAATTTTTACAATGTGTCCTAGATTCCCTAAAGAGAAACTGCAAGGTATAAATAAATATCCAGCCTTAAAAATCAGCAAAATGATCCCTCAGCTCCTGTGAAGTCAACACTTTAGGCCCTACTGTGTGCAAGTGCTCTAGTAGTTGCCAGGAATGTAAAGAGAAACAGGTCACATTTTCATGTTCTGTAATGAGCTCGCAGTCAATGAGAAAGATCAATGGGAAAGCCGAAATAAAATAAAAAGACAACACAATGTGATAAATGATGGAACAGAAGTATGCGTTAAGTGTTATGGGAACACAGAGGAGGCATAAAACAAAAGAAGCCTAAAGTAAACTTTTAATTAGTTGCCAAGAAAAAAAGTCTTTGTCTTCTTTGCCAAGATTAAAACAGACTCTAATGCTGAGTCTGGAGCTGTGGTCCCGAAGGAGCCGGCGTCATCCTCAATCCTCTCCTTAGATGGAAGATCCCAGTAGGAATTCAGCAAAAGCGTGAACACTCTGAAACCCCTTTGAAAAGCCCAAAGATCTTTAGCCAGCAGTGCTGACCACAACAGTTAACACTTAAAGCCGATCCCCCAAAGAAGAAAAGCATTGCCCGTCAGTTAATCTGCCCCCAAACCTCCAAAGTTAACAGTTTGTGCTGTGTCTTTCTGTAGACACTGAAAAACGAGAGGGGAAATCTAAGGGTCATGTCAGAGCCAGGAGAGCTTTCAGCTTTGAGGTGTTAGCCTGAGCGGTAGACCAGCTGACCCAATGTTAATAGAGCTTTTAAAAATATATAAAAATAGGGGAACCACAGAAAACATGATAAACAAGTCATATGATGGACCATTTGGCAGCCATTATAACATAATTTTAATGATACAGGAATTCCTTATGACTGTCTAAGTGAATAAAGCAAACTAAAATGTATATATATAAACATACCCAGCTGTACATAAGTATATTTTTGTACATATGTACATACATATAAGTGCATATTTATGTATACATGTACATACATATATATTCAAAATACATGCACATGCATATATAGTGTAGCCACCAAGTATATTAAGATTTTTTTGTATAGCCACCTATTATGCTAATGTATGCAATTTTGCTGAAAGACATAACCCTGCTAACAAGTAGGGTACTTTATGGGTGAAAGAATGGTATTACACCAACAGGCAAAGTTGATAAATTAATTTAAAAACTCAATATTTATTTCAAAACGGCTTAATCATTTCCATCTTTGCTCCCTGAGGGAGGGGACCATGCCATTAATCTATCCTAGTGTCAACACTTACAAGTACTCTAAGGGAAGAAAGGACAAAACGAGGAGTACACACATCCGTGTCTGGAACATTGCAGATGATAAGCATTTTAGAGGAAGGAATCGGAAGAAGAGACTTTTTAAAAAATATGTTTTATTCCTGTTAAAATTCTTTTAACTTAAAAGTAAGAAAAACCTCCCAAATCCCACCACCCTAACACCCTCATTCTTGCATATCACTTTCCTTTCTCTTTCCTACATCTCTTTGAAATGCTTGTCATCATATAACCAATATGTGTTGAATTCTGCTTTCTATACTTTGCTTAACATTTATAAAGCATTTTCAGAATGATCATTTTTAATGGTAGCCTATTATCCCACTATTTGCATTGTTCATTCTTAACCAAACTATTTTGAACACTGACGTTGTTCTCCAGTCATTCGCCATTGCAGATCTCCTGGAGAATGCAAATGTGTGCTGGTCTGACTTATTTTAACCTAATCTTTCAAAAGAGGGTGGAAAAGGACTAACAACTCTTTGACTCCTGCCATTACTGCTCTCCCCAGGTGTCTAGGGGAAAATGAGTTTTACAACTCCAACCCTTACCGGCACTGGTCCTTATAAAATGGGATCCTTAGCCTCTGGGGTGAATGCTCGGGGTCTAGCAGTAGAATGAAGGGCTACAACTTGGGAGATTTTAAAGATGTGGAGCCTGGTCCATTGTTGTGTACACACAAGGCGCATCACCCATATTCCTGAAGAAACCAGCCATTGTCCCCAACCTGCACATCTTTTCTCATCCCATTCCCTTACCTGCGGCTTTCTCTACCCAGTAAACTCCTACTCATCCTTTGAGACAAAACACAATTACCACCTTCTCTATGAACTTTCCCCAGTCACCCTAACCAATTAAAGTTAAAGCTTATCAAAATGAAACTAATTAACCTACTCAAATGTAATCAAAATTAATCATTTCTGCATTATAGTGCCTGCTATACTCTGTCTTCTCCTAACTGACCCCTCCCTCTCTCTACTCACTCTTCTTTCCTATATAAATTCTGCTCCATCTGCATGCTATAGCCTTCCACCCAGGAGCGAAATATGACCCGGGAAGTTCTTCCAAGAACGCTTGCCAGATGTATCAAGGAAAACATTCTTTGCACATTCGCTGATTGAGCTGATACTCACTGTGAACCTGCTATGTGCCAGGCACTCCTCATGATGCTAGAAGAAAGGGTGAGCAAAGCAAACACAAATCCTCGTTTAGAAAGCCCCCTCATTCGGGCTGGTCTGGGGTGGGAAGCTGAAAGCACTGTGCAAACCTGGAGCCTCCAGGGCTTTCCTTACCACCAGGTGGAGTGAGCCTATTGTGTCTGAACCCCTATACCCAGCTTTCAGGGTACCTGTCTATCCTAGAGCCTGCAGCACTGGGATGAAAGTAAATATTCCTTTTCTTTTGGTTAGGCAGGTTTGAGTTAGGCCCTGTCACTTTCAGACAAAGGAACACTGATTATATGATACTCACACAGCTCTCTCTTTTAATGCTGATCACACCAGCACACATGAGATGGTTTGTAGCATGCTTCTCTGCAGTGGATTCTAGGTTCTTTGATGGCAGGAAATTCGTCTCTGAACCCTAGTATCTGGAGACAGCCTAACACCTGGGAAGAAGTACTCAGACAATGTATATCAAATGAGCAAATGGAAATGCACACAAGGAAACATGATTTTTGAAGATAGTAAAATGGCATTCCAAGAAATGTTGGAAGGTCAATTCCTTCAGTTTCAGGAAAAGAAAGGCAATGAGGCGGAAATCAAAATACCCTTGTGAAAAGTGAGGCAATGGGCAGAGTGGGAGATGGGGAGATGGCTGAAGGAGAGGAGGAAGGTAGGGCAGATGGGCTGTGTAAGGAAGGGCAAACCTTGGATCATTTCCACTTCATAGCACCCCTCCAAGGTAAACATGGCTGTCATCCCCATTTTCAGGTTAGGAAAAGAATACGAAGGCAAAGGAACTGGACTAGAGACATAATGTTAAAAAATGGACATATGATCCCCAATTAGCTGGCTTCAAATCCATGAAACTCTACCCTGCAATGACCCAGTGGAGCTAGAAAGGGTATGGCCTGAGGGATGGGGAGTGAATGGTGGTGACCAGGTTTTCCTATGGAAGGAATGTTGAACCACGAGTGAGTAGTTTACAGGGAGTATTTGGGAGAGCCAAGTGGGAGATCCCAACAAAAATCCACAGCATTGACTGTTTCTAGCCCTGCTTGTTCACCAGATAACAGGATATTGAGGCATAGGAAGATGAGCAAGAAAAGCAAAATGGCTCTGTTTTCACCAAAGGAGACCACTGGGCATAAACAGCAGCAGCAGTCCCCAGAGGGCAAGGTACACGCAGCCTCTTTTCTCCAGCTTGGGTATCAAACCTGCCATGAACCACCTAGAAATTCACCACAGGTAGTTTCATGCGGAGTGCTTACAGGATCCTGCTGGGTCTGTTTTTGCTTTTTATCACCCAGTCCTTAGCCTTTGAATAAACACCCAGGCTCCTGCCAGGCCAGCTTAGCAAAGAGCAGAGCCATGTCTGGAATTCCCCAACCAGGGCTGAAGAAAGGTGGGTGTGCTCCTGTGAAGGAGAACAGCCACTCTGCTGGGTCTCACAAGATCCCCAAAGGTCCTGTCCCTCCCCAGGGACCCCAGCAGTCTAGAAGATTCCTAAGAGGAAACTATGCAGCCCAGCAGGGACAAGCAGGTGCTGGCTGAGATAATCAAGGGCTGGATTGTTGAGCTTGTTCTTTTTCTGCTGAGATTCAGAACACTGAGGTCAAACCCACCAATTTAATAAACAACAACAAGAAGAATAATCCATTTAGCTAGTGTTTTCGAATGCTACTGACTACAGTGTCTTAGGTTTGGGGGACACAAAGGTGAGCAAAACATGAAAAGTGCCAGATTTCCTGATGGTTACATTCTGGTTGGGTGAGCTGACCTTCTGGGGATAACAATAAGAGTATTTGACAGACAGACCGTGGGCCAGCTCCTTCTCATGCAAGTCTCGTCCAGTCTGCACAAGAGTCCCATGGATAGGTACCCTTCCTATCAAACCATTTTACAGAAAAGAAAACTTGGGCTCTAAGAAGTCAAGTAATTGCCTTCACAGTCATACAGCTGGCAAGGGGCAGAACTGGATTTCAAATCCAAGCCACCATGGCTGAGCCATCTCTCTTAACTGCCATGCTGCCCAGCTCCTCGTCTCAGGAGGGACTAGAATTCATTTGAGAGAAGACTTGGTATTCGCAGTATCTGTGCCCCTCACCGTAGCATGGAATTCCTCTGGGCTTTAGCATCTTATAAGATGGGAATAACTACACCTGTAGCTTGCCATGAAAATCACATGAGGTCCTAAACGATACTGAGTAGCAGGTTCTGGGCAGTCAGCTGCTTGTGGCTCCCTTGGTCACAAGCTCTTAGTAGCAATGATTCATATAATTCATCGTGGCATTTAAGTAAAAATTGTGAACACCTATGGCAAAAATCAGGGTTTACCAAAATGTCCTCCACAGAATCTTATTCTGCAAGAGCTAAAAACAGTGACATACATTTATTAAGCTCTCATGGTATACCAGGCATCGTGCTGAGCCCTTTAGATGTATGAACTCATTTATATCTCACACAATGTTATAAGCACCATTTTATCTCCATCTCACAGATGCAAAAACCGAGGGCCAATAAGGTTGCCCAACTTGCCCAGGGGCACACAGCTAGTGAATGGTGGTGCCAGGATTCAAGCCCAGATTGGCCAACCCTTAACAGTGGTTAAGAGTCTGTTCCACTCTTAACCACTATGAATAATGCTCCCCCAACACGTTTGGAAACTGCTGTGTATGTTCTTGGAAATTCACTGGGCAGATTATCATGTTGGGTGGACTTATTACTGATCACCAGTATCTGCTTCTCTTCTCTGAAGGAAGAAGCTTGGCCCTTGACTTGCTTTGACCAATGAGATGTGAACAGAAGAAACATGCACTTCTGAGCAGAAGCTTTAAGAGCCAACTTGTTGTGTTCTCATCTCCCTCTGCTAGAGTGTTCCAGATTGTGGCTCTCCCATAAGTCTTGTGCAGTGAGAATAACAAGGGGAAGAATCTCCAACCAATTTGCTAGGGGCATGTAACATGAGGGAGACGTGTCTTCATATTTTAAGCCACAAAGAATTGAGGGTTGTTTGTTAATGCAGCATGGTATGACTTATCCCAGCTGATACAAACACATGAAAAACTATAAGTCCCTGTGGTGGTTTGAAACTGTATGTGCCCCAGAAAAATCATGTTCTTTAAGCTAGTCCACACCTGTGGATGTAAATCTTTTGTAAGTAGGGTCTTTTGACTATGTTACTTCAGTTAAGGCATGGCCCAGGATGGTCTTAATCCTCTTACTGGAGTCTTTTATAAAGAATATATTCAGATAAAAAAGGAAAGCCACCGAAGCCAGAAGCTGAAAGCAACAAAACCCAGAAGAGAAGGGAGAGACCAGTGGATACCACCATGTGCCTTGCCATATGACTGAAGGGTCTGAGATTGCTGACAACCTCGGAAATCATGATGCCAAGGTAGGAAAGCATCATGATGATGCCTTGATTTGGATATTTTCACAGCCTCAAAACTGTAAGATTATAAGCTAATAAATTCCCATTGTTAAAAGCCAACCCATTTTATGGTATCTGCTTTCAGAAGCTTAGCAAACTAAAATGGTCCCTCAGTAAAGAAACCTGCTTCTTTGTCATTTAACCCAGCTTTTTCCAATCATATTTGACCAGGGAAACCACAGTTCTTTGTTTTCTTATACATAGCACCAACTACCACCTCATGGAACTAGTGGTCTGGAGAACAGTTTGGGAAGCTCTGTTCTATTCCATAGCTTCCCTGTTCTTCAAGGCCACTGACCTCAATCCCCATCCAAGCCAACAGCCTCAAAACATCTTGACACTGTTGAAGAAAGGACTAGGAATGAAGATGTGAGTTTCTTGTGTTTTCCATTGAAAAAAAGAAAAAGAATGTATAAATGTGCATTTATTCACAGCCTGTCTTTACATCATCACATTGGATTCCTGTGACAACCCTGGGAAGTACAGAGTTATCCTCAGGTTTTAGATGGAGAAACTGAAACTCAGAGAGGTTAGGTCAGTAGTCAGAGATCACTCAACATTAAGCAGCTGGGATAAGATTCAAATGTGGTTTGGGGATCTGAGTTCAGTCTTCCTCCCATCCCAGTCAGCACAGGTCAGGGGAAAAAGCACATTTCAACAAAAACCTACTATGTACCAGGCATGGAGGCAACAATGGTGAATTAGTCAGATGAAAACCCTATCCCAACGCAAATTGTATAACAGCAAAGAAATCACATAGTCAGATTTAAAAATAATAATGATGAGCAAATAAAGAAAATAATTACACATGGGCTGAGATAGAAAATAAATAATAGGAGAGCAAGAGAAGGGGGTACCACTTTAAGTAAAATGATGAGTGTATTAGTCAGCCACAGGGGTGCCTTTTGAAATATACCAACAATTGGTCGGTCTTTATAAAGGGTATTTATTTGGGGTAGAAGCTTACAGTTACCAGGCCACAAAGCATAAATTTCTTCCCTCACCAAAGTCCACGTGCTGGGGCAAGACAGCTGCCGACGTCTCTAGTGTTCAGGCTTCTGGGTTCCTCTGTTCCTGGGGCTGCGTTTCTCTCTGGGCTTAGCTTCTGTTTCCTCCACAAGTTCAGCTGTAGACCATGAGGCTCTCTACACTTTTGCGTCTTTCCACAAGGCCAGCTGTAGACTATCAGGAGAACGGCTCACTTGTCTTCTCCTGGAGTGCTCCTCTCCAACATCAGAACTACTTCTCAAATCTGCTGCCTTGCTTTTTACACTAGAGACCACACCCACTGAGGGGCACGGCTCAACGCCCTACTAACGTGGCCCAGTTAACGCCCCAATCATAAACCAATCATGCCCAGATGAACAGATCAGTTTACAAGCATGATTCAGTTTATATTTTTGGAATTCATAATTAGGTGAAACTGTCAAACCGTTACAATGAGGAAACATCTTTCTGAGAAGAAATTTAGGCTGAGACCTAACTGAAAAATAATAGGAAAAATAGTGAAACACAAAGCTGGTTCTTTGAAAAAAAATCAATATAATTGATAAACCTAGACAGACTGCTCAAGAAAAAAAAGAGAGAAGACTATATCAGAAATAAAAAAGGGGCCATCACTATAGATCTTTCAGATATGGCAAGGATAGTAAATGCTTATTGTGACAACCTTATATCCATAAATTGGACAACCTAGAGGAAATGGACAAATTCCTTGAAAGACACAAATTACAAAAGATCTCTCAAGAAGAAATGAAAAACTTGAATAGAAAGCCCTACATCAATTAAATAAATTGATCTCATGATTAAAAACATTCCTACAAAGAAATCGTCAGGCCCAGATGGCTTCACTAGTGAATTATGTCAAACATTTAAAGAAAAAAAAAAGCCAATCCTCCACAAATTATTTCAGAAAATACAGGAAAGGGGAACACTTCCCAACCTACTATAGGGGGCCAGTATTACCCTATTCCAAAAACAGACAAAGCCATCATAAGAAAACTATGGACCAATATCCCTTATGAACATAGATGCAAAAATACCCCACAATATATTATCAGGTCAAATCTAGACATATGCCAAAAGGCAGTTACATCATAATCAAGTGGGTTTACCCCATTGAAATAAGCTGAAATCTGAAGGATGAGAAAGAAGCAGTCAAGTGAAGAGCAAGGAGAAGAAAGGTCTGGGCAGAAGGAGGAACATATGCAAAGACTACAAGGTGGGAAGAGCTGGGCAACTTTGAAAAGTTGAATGGAGAACATTTTGAAGAGCATTTGGTGAGTCAGAAGAAAGTGGTATTGGATGAGATTGGAGAGTGGACAAGGGCTAGATCACATGGGGCCTCATAGAGAAAGGTTAGTAGTTTGGATTTTACTATAAATTCAAATGGAAACTACTAAAGGGTATTAGCCTGGAGACTGTTTTGAGTCTGTTTATATTTTAAAAATATCTTTTCTCAACCATAAAAGGGAGTGAAGTTCTGATACATGCTACAACATGGATGAACCTTGAAAATATGATGTGAAGTGAAATGAGCCAGACACAAAAGGCCAAATACTGTATGATTCCACTTACATGAAATACCTAGAATATGCAGATTTATAGAGACAGAAAGTGGATCAGAGGTTACCAGGGGCTGGGGGAAAGAGGGTTGGAGAGTTATTACTTAATGGGGACAGTGACTGGGGTGATCAAATTTTTTTGGTAATAGAATGTGATGATGGTAGATGGTAGCACAACATTGTAAATGTAATTAATGCCACTGAGCTGTACGCTTAAAAATAGTTTAAATGGCAAACTGTATGTTATATCTATGCACCACGATATAGTTTTTAAAAAGTGCTTTTTAATAAAATATGGAGAAGCAAGTGGCAGGAGGAAAAGTGGAGGATGGGGATGTACTAGGAAGCTATTGGAGGGATCCTGGGCAGTGAAGACGGTGGCCAGGACTGGATGCTGTAGTGGTGAGGGAGATGGGAGGATGAGCCAGGGATACTTTGAACACAACGCCAGCAGGATCTGAGAATGGGCTGGATGGATGAGATAAGGAGAAAGACGGCAGCAGGGTCTAGAAAAGCCATCACAAAACCTGCTCCCTTGTCCTTCTGAGCACACACCTGAACTTCATTTCCTAGCCTCCCTGGCTGCTAGGTGTGGCCTGTGACTGAGTGACAAACAACAGGATGAGAGAGGAGGTGATGTGGCCACCTCCAGGCTGGGTCCGTAAACCCTTACCATGCTCCTCCCTCTCCACGCTCCATGCAGATCAGCCCCATGGCTTTAGAAGCCACATGTTGCAGATGGCAGATCCAGAAAACAGAAGAAGCCTGAGTCACTGAATCGCCTCTTGGCAAAGAGTCACCCTCTGAACTCAAATATCCAAATTAGATTTTAGGTGAATGTTTTAGTTTCCTATTTGCTAAAACAAATACCCTACAGTGGGTTGGCTTAAACCATGGGAATTTTTTGGCTCATGGTTTGAGGCTAGCAGCAGTTCAAAATCAAAGAAGTCAGGAAGGTGATACTTTCTCTAGAAAGACTGTAGCATTCTAGGACTGGTAGTTGGAGTGTCTTGGTCCTTAGTTTTTCTGTCCCATGGTGATTGACATGGTGACATCTTGTTCTTTCTCTTCCCATCTTCTTTTATTTCCAGCTTCTGGCTGCTCCCCATCACTTCTCTCTGTCTGACTTTCGCTCGGCTTATAAAGGACTCCAGTAATAGCAATTAAAGCCGAACATGATTCATTTGGGCCACACCTAAACTGAAGTAGCCTCATCAAAAGTCTTCTTTACAATGAGTTCACACCCATAGGAAAGGATGAAGATCAAGGACACATTTTCCTGAGGTACATAATGCCGAGCCACCACAGTGAGTAAGAAATAAATTTCTATTGTGTTATGTCTCTGATATTTGGGGGCTTTGGTGTAACAGCAGCTATTCTTTTTTTTTTTTTTT
>PVKH010038225.1:0-11353 GCA_004027955.1 Chaetophractus vellerosus | reverse complement strand
TATCCTGCACATGCTTATAGTCACACATGCTGTATGTGATGTGCATGAAACCCTCTTTCTAAAGGAGCCTCGATAGCTATCAGCCGGGAGACCTCAGTCAATCAAAGCAGGAAGGCCACCTTAGGGCTGTCTCCCAATCTGTGGCCTTTGGACCCCATTATAATTACTGGATTGGTCGTTTTAAAAACACAGGTTTCTGGGCCCCACGCCAGAGCTACTGAGCAAGATATTCTGAGGAACTGGCATTTTAAACAAACACCCCAGCAGATCCTGATTCCACCCCTTCAGATGATTTACAGACCACCATTCATTCCTTCAAGAGCATTTACCCATCAGCCCCCACACACTGTGGGGGCACTGTGCTGGGTGCAGAGCCGTCCGCTGTCAACCAGACAGGCAAGCCCTGAGTCTTGTGCATGGGCAGGGGGTGGCAGGACAGAGAGACCACTTAAAAAGTGAAGAAATAAATTCACGGGATCTTCAGATAGTGAGTTCTATAGAGCAAACAAAACGTAGTGATGTCATAAAGGATGTGTGTTTGGGATAAGGTGGAGGAAGGCAGCCTGGGGGGCCCCGCTGAAGAGACGACATGTGAGCTCGGTTCTAGAAGAACGGAGAGAGCCAGGCTTGCGGTGAATTGGAGAAAGAGGTTTCCAGGGAACCACAAGGAGAAGGGCCTGAGCAGGAATGAGCTGGCACACAAGAGGAGCAGAAAGATACCCCTTGGAGAGAGAGGAGGGGATGAGGTCAGGGGAGAGGTGCACGTCCGTCTTGGCCCGAGTGAGAAATGTGCAAGACATTCTACTCCTATGGGAGCCTAGGGAAAGACTTTAAGCAGAGCAAAGTGGGGCTGAGGGGCTCTGTGCGATGTGGTCTTTCAATACCAGCCCCTCCACACCCTGAGATGCACTGGGTAGCCTGGCGCCGTTCCTGCTGGGTTCATTTCATTCGGAAGCGCCGCACCCAGCCCGGCTGCCCTTGCCCTGAGGCAGCCTGCATTTCTTTACAGTTGCTCTGTACTTGCTTCAACCTGTCTTCCTGCCCGTTGCCTCACTGGCAGTTTTGGAAGACTTTTCATTGGAACCTTAATTTTTGAGAACATTCCTCTCTTTACAAGCGGTCAGTGAAGCCAGGATGCTCTGCTCTTTGGCACAAAGCTTGCACTATGCCATCAATGGGTTAATGTGTAATGGGGTTTGAGATATAAATGAGTCATGTGGAAGGGCTGTGCTAATGAAGGACAGGCAAGGCGAACAGTTAAATGACTCTCCTCTACGCCCTTGTGATTCAAATTTTGGTCCATGAATCAGTGGCATTAGCAACATTTGGGAACTTGTTAGAAATACAGATTTTAGGGCCTTAAATTTAAGGACTTCCCAAATCAGAATCTGCATTGTAATAAGATCATATGTACCTGATCTTATGACTCATAATTACATGAAAGCTTGAATAGTGCTACGCTTTAGCCAATGGTTGTCAACTTTGGCTGTGTATTGAAATGGCCTCAGAGTTTAAAAGTCACTTTTGCCTGGATCCCACCCTCAGGTTCTGGGGGCGGGGAGGGCCCCCCCCATCACAATGTTTATCAGCTCATTAAAAGTTGATGTACGAAAGATCATTTAGGAAGCTCGTTACAAACACAGGAGCCCTGGGTTACCTGCATCTTTAACCAGCACACCGAGGAGATTCTGGTCTAAGTGGCCCACAGACCACACTTTGAGAAACACTGCATTCAGGACTGTTGAAGGAAAGAAGGAAACACAAGGAGATGAGGATGCCAATTAATTTGGCTGTTGATTAATGTGTATCTCTGGGTAAATTGACTTAGTAACTGGACATCTTCTGAAAGTATAACAAAGCAATGCAGATCTCCAATGATTATCATCTATATCAGAGATACATTGTTGTTGGCTGAGAAGATTCTAGAAAACACCCTGTAATCTAAAGAGGGCCAAGGTCATGTGCAAGCCAAAGTCCAGGAAACCTTACACTTAGGGGGAAACGTCTCTCCAGGTGGAGAGCACATACTTTCCAATGATTGACAATGAAATCAAGAAGGTCCTTATTGCATTGAGAAGCCAAAGAAACTGAGGACCAGTGACCATGGAGGGGCCTCAGCAGAAGCAGTTGCCTTCTCCTCTGTTTAGCCCATTCACCCTAACGCCCCAAGGCCCTCCCTTGTCCACAAAGATAGGATGGAGGTATCTCACCTCCAGGATCTTTCTCCTCTCTGAACTCACCTGGGCTCTGTGACTGCTTATTACCTGAGCCATTACTGTTTTCTCCCTTGCTATTTGTATTGTATGTGATAGCTCCATTTCCCCAAGAAAATTATTAAACTGCTTAAAGACAAGGACGATGTCCAGGTAACACTTTCATTTCCCACAGTAGCTAGAATGTTGTGGGATACACAATAGCTCAGCAAATAGCTATTTGATTGAATAATGCCAAAAAAAACATCATGCTGTCATCTGAACAGATTCATCAGTCACTGATGAGTGATCCTTAAAATGGCCAAGGCTTGGTCATTACCAGGAGATTCTGAAATATAAGCTCTCCATCACCATTTAAACAACCATGCAATGGCAACGGCAACCAAGTACAGTTTTATTGCACTTCCAAGATTTCATGGGAATTCTATCATTGTATTCCCACAACTACCAATGATGAAAGTTAGAAATGGTTTTCCCCACCAATTTGTGGTTGAAGAACGCAGGGCTGAGGGAGAATTAATCTGAGTGCAACTGGCCCCTGTGATGCCTGTATCAGTCAGGGTTCTCCAGAGAAACAGAACCCATGGGATATGAGCATATGGTTTATTTTCAAGAATTGGCTCACACAGTTGTGGGGACAAGCAAGTCTGAAATCTATGGGGCAGACTAACAGGCTAGAAACTTGGTGGGAATTGACAATTCAGTCTTGAGGCAGAATTTCTTCTTCTCTGGGAAACCTCGGATTTTTTATCTTAAGGTTGAACTGATTGGAATAAGGCCCCCTCACGTCATTGAGGGTAAGCTCCTTTCATTAAGGCTAACTTTGAGTTGGAAGATGTAAACCACATCTACAAGATTCCTTCAACTCAACACCTAGGTTCGTGTTTGATTAAATAACTGGATAGTAAAGCCTAGACAAGTTGACACATAAAAATAACCTTCAGAGTGCCCATGTGCAAATTAGGAAAAGATGCCCATTCCCCTGGGGGAAAGCAGCTGGAATGTCAGTCTGGTGAGCAGAGCACCGACCCCTCCACCAGGTGCTTTGTTCAGGGCAAAGCTTCTGAAGTTTCACAGAAGCTGCATTTGCAAGAATCCCCACATTGTCTCCTGATGTGAGTCATATCAGGATAAAGCCAAAGGTCATATGCTCTTTCCACTACCCACACTGGCTGGGCCAGGGTATACCTGTTTGACCATTTAAGGAGAAGGGATGAGAGCAAAATTTCCAATCTATAGTCAGAGAAAATCAGTCACAAGCAAGGTGAGTGGAGGGAAAACACTTTGAATAGCATGGATTTTGCAACTGGAAAAAGATGGGGGAGACACACCATGAAAGAAAGCGATTGCTGTGGCTGTAAAAATGGCCACAGTGTCTAGCAGCTCCTTTCGTCAAGAGGTGAAGTCTGTTTCCCACCCCTTGAATTTAGGCTGGCCGTGGACGTCCCTTGATCAATAGAACATGGAAGAAGTTAGAATGGGAGATTCTGTACCTGGGCTTCAACAGGCCTGGCAGCTTGCAGACTGCTGGATGGTAGGAGACACAAGGCACAGCCGCCCCGCCTGCCCAGTCACCTATGAAGCAGCTGCCGACCCGGGAGGGAGTATTCTCACCCACATGCGGGCTCCACCACCTGAGAGCCTTCCCACTCACGTGCGTGGCTCAGATCAGCAGTAGGAACCAATTGCCTTACACTGCATGTGCAATAATAAATAGCGTTGTTTTAACCCACTAGGTTTGGGGGTGGTACAGAGAAATCAGACTGATCCAGTGAGTGAGCCGAAGCAAAAGAATAAGGCAGATCGCAAAGCTAAGATGCCATCTGCAAGTAGCAACAGCCACTGCAAGTCACCGCAAAACTAAAGGAGAAAAAGGCTCTCTTTGCATGGCATAGAGATTGCTAATCACATGAGCATTTTATGTTATAAGCTCAGAGTTAGGAGTTATAGAACAAGTGGTATATTTAGGAAAAAAGAAAATGCATATAATAAATTGTATGTATAGTGGCTGGTTTTTTAAAGTACTAGCAGAAAAATCCCAAATTGTGACAAAGGCTTCCACCACTTGGTTTACTGATCAAAATCTGTGATCCACTGCTCCTACCCACGCATCCTACATAGAACGCTAAGCTGGCAATGAGAATACACGAGGCAGCTCTTCTCGAAAAGGACGCAGCTCCCTCATGTTTAGATATAACCCTTCACCTAGATCCATTTCCCTTCACTGTGGAGCTTCACTTACATTTTTATAGCATGCAATAAGAATTATAGTTTGAAGGCCAAGAGGAAAAAAGAACAAAGAGAAGAGTGAAAAATTGTTATGTCAACACTCACTCAATTATTGAAGATGGCATGCTTGAGCCTGTGTCTTCCAACCTTTCTTCCAAACCTCAAAACACCTCAAATTCTCTCACTGGCGGGTGGAAGAAAGGATACGGAATGTGGAAAGGATAGGACACACATCCATATCAAATCCCACAAAGACTGCTTTAGAACATAATCATATACCGTGAACATTTCATAAAGAAAGCTGCCCATGAGCTGAGGTACCTAATTAAATATATATTATTTTAGTATCTTATAAAATCTATTTGCAAAGAAAAAATAAGTTGAATGTGGATGACATCTAAATTCTCAGAAGTGTCCTTGAGTGAACCCTGTCTTTCTGGGAGCATGCTGGAGTCGATGGCTTATTCAAAACTAAAGTAGAAAAGCGGATGCGGCTCAAGCAATTGGGCTCCTGTCTACCATACAGGAGGTCCAGGGTTCAATTCCTGGGTCCTCCTGGTGAAGGCAAGCTGGCCCGCACGGAGTGCTGGCTGGCACAGGAGAGCTGGCCTGAGCGGAGAGCTGGCACAACAAGATGATTCAACAAAAAGAGACAGAGGAGAGACAATAAGAGATACAGCAGACCAGGGAGCTGAGGTGGCACAAGAGATTGAGCACCTCTCTCCACTCCAGAAGGTCCCAGGATCAGTTCCCGGTGCTACCTAAAGAGAAGACAAGCAGACACAGAAGAAAACACAGGAAATGGATACAGAGAGCAGACAGCGAGCACAAAAACAACAATGATGGGAGCAGGGGGATTAAATCTTTAAAAATACAAAAAAATAAAAAATAAAAAATAAAGCAACCACAGCATCTTGAGTCCCCCATGCTAATTCACCCCATGCCTAAATTCCTAAGGCCTCTGAAATACATGCAAACTCCTCAGCCTGAATCCAAGGCCTTCCATTCTCTAGCTCCATCCACTGCACATTTCCTCTCACTTTCCTATGTAACACACTTCCTCTTCCCCAAACTTGGGCAACGCTTTCCTGCCTCGATGCTGACTTTTCTGCTTAGACATCTTCCCCACTCATCTCCACCTGTCAAAAATGGCAGCTAACCTTTCAAGTCTACCTCAAACATCATTTACTTTTTGAAGCATGGCTACCTTTATACATTTGGGGAAATGATTCAAGTTATGGGTCTTATCTTCCCAACCAGGGAAGCAAATCATATCTCCGGACTCCTTTATCTCTAAGAAGCAACCATCTGATTGAGTCCAGTCAATGAGGAGCACCCACTTGAGACATGTCCTCCACAGAAGGAATCTTCTGGCAAATGAGGCAGAAGAAGGATCTGGTTTTTCAGTGACCCTGGGGTCCAAGCTCCTAGTTACTGTCTTTCATTAGATGGAAGATGCTATCAACTAAAGATACACCATTATTAAGGTACCATTAAAATAATTTTACCGCTGCCAATAAAACTGTGATGCGACATATTCTTATAACTTAGAGTTTTTATTTTATAATTATTGAAAAATCCTATTAGACATAGGTTTTATCATAAAATATATTGGTTAAGTTATTCACGTGCAGAGTCTAACACTTCTGAAGGACTTTCACATGTAGAATCAACCATGTCCATGTTTTTCCACATAATCCCATCCTTTGCGTCATCAGGGGTGCTGGGGATGTGTTTCCTCAAAAGGCCCCCACTATCGTCTCTAGAGCGTCTTCCAAGCCACTGATGTTAATTTTACAGGCACTGACATGCATGAACAGCCAGTGACAGTTACATCCCGACTGCCACTCTGCCATCAGCAATTGCAAGACACAATTCAGTTTTAGAGAGGTAAATATATTTTCAAAAAGGCAGTCTTAGAAAACAATGAAATATACTCCAGCTTCCCCGGAGATTTCAAAGTCATGGTCTCTCTTTTGCTATGATATATTATAGTCTCTCCCATGAAAATTCAGTTGCTGGTGCCTAAAATTTCATGGATGCAGCAGGGACCCCTACCCCTACACACCCTGACCCACAGTTTCCAGCTGAACACGTTAGACTCTAATCCCTATCAAAGTGCTTTACCAGGAGGTTCTAGCAGGCAGGCTCAGAAGGGAATTACAATTAAAGAGGAGCAACAGGTGAAGCTTTAGCCAATATGGACTGCCTACTGTATTGCACTAGAGAAGGTACTTTAAATTTAGATGCCACATACTTCATCTCTCTCAAGTCTTGCAGACTAACCAGCTCCAAGCCCTTCTTCAGGAATACTTTGTTACTTCCTTAAGATAATTTCCTGAGAGTAATGAGGAGCTGTGTAAAATGACAGCTTCTCTTATCAACATGGTAAAGTGCATATATGAAAAACTCACAGCTAACATCGTACTCAATGGTGAAAGGCTGAAAGCTTTCCTGATGGGATCAGGAACAAGACAAGGATGCCCATGTCACCACTGTTATTCAATATTGCGCTAGCAGTTCTACTTAGAGCAATAGGCTAGATAAAGAAATAAAAGGCACCCAAATAGGAAAGGAAGAAGTAAAACTTTCTCTATCTGCTGATGGTTTTATCCTATACCTAGAAAATCCCAAATAATCCACAACAAAGTGACTAGAACTAATAGACAAGTTCAGCAAAATGGCAGGATACAAGATTAATGCACAAAAATCAATAGCGTTTCTATACACTACTGATGTGCAATCTGAGGGGGAAGTTGGAAAAAATCCCATTTATAATAGCAAAAAAAAGAATCAAATATTTAGGAATAAACTTAACCAACGACATAAAGGACCTGTATTCAAGAAAACTACAAAACACTGCTTAAAAAAAAAAAAGACCTAAATAAATGAAAGGGCATTCCATGTTCATGGATTAGAAGCCTAATATCATTATGGTTTCAATTCTACCCATACTGATTTACAGATTCAATGCAATCCCAATATAATCCTAACAGACTTTTTTGCAGAAATGGAAAAGCCAATTATCAAATTTATTTGGAAGGGCAAGTGGCCTGAATAGCCAAAACTGTCTTTAAAAAGAATGAAGTTGGGGAACTCTCACTTCCTGACTTTACAAAGCATATAACTTAGGTACAGTGGTAAAAACAGCATGGTACTGGCATAAAGACAGATTGACCAATGGAAACAAATCAATAACTCAGAAATAGACCCTCAAGGGGTCTATTTCAAGTGATATTTTTGACAAGGCTCTCAAGCTCACTGGCTGGGCCAGAACAGTTTATTCAACAAATGGTGCTGGGAGAACTGGATAGTCATATCCAAAAGAAAGAAAGAAGAACCCCTACCTCACACAGTATACAAAAATTAACTCAAAATAGATCAAGGACTTAAATATAAAAGCTACAACCATAAAAGTCTTAAAAGAAAATGTAGGAAACATCTTCAAGATCTTGTGATAGGTGGTAGTTTCTTAAACATTACACCCAACATACAAGCAATGAAAGAAAAAATATAAATGGGACCTCCTCAAAATTAAATACTTTTGTTTATCAAAAGACTTTGCCAAGAAAGTAAAAAGGCAGCCTACTCAATGGAAGAAAACATTTGGAAAGCACATATCCAATAAGGTTTGTTGTCCATATTATAAAGAGATCATACAACTCAAAGATAAAGACAAGCAACCCAGTTTAAAAATGGGCAAATGACTTGAATAGACATTTCTCCAAAGAAGAAATACAAATGGCCAAAAATCACATGAAAAAATGCTCAACATCACAAGATATTAGTTATTTCTCCTTTTGGAGAAATGAACACTCTAAAATTGACTGAGGTGATAACAGCACAACTCTGCGATGAAACTGAGTGTCTACTTTGAATGGATTATACAAGGCATGGGACTGTATAGCACAGGGAATCCAGTGGTGGATGATGGACTGTGGTTAACAGGACAAATATAGGAATGTTTTCTCCTGAACAACAACCCGAATGTATGATACTAGTACAGGGTGTTAATAATCAAGTGGGCTGGGGGAAAATACACCAAATGTAAGATGTGGGCTATAGTTAGTAGTAATGTTTTGACGATGCTCTTTTATGGTGTGTAACAAATGCTCACAACAATGCAAGGTGGTGGTGGGGGAGGTGTATGGGAGCCCTGTATGATGACATGCATGTTTGTTTTGTAAGTTTACAACTTATATACTTATTGCTTATGTATGCCCGTGAATGGATGACATACTTCAATAAAAATGTTTAAAGAGATTTAAACAGAGAGATATATAAAAAAGAGTCCCATCACTATCAGGATACAATACAGAGCTCTTACCATGGCATGCCCAATCTTCCCCAATCATTTTCTGTTCCACTAGATTCACCTGCTGTGACTCCCCAATATGCACCCTGATTTCCTGCCATTCCAAAATGTGTGCAGTTCCTTGAAGCAATGGCTCTCTCTGGCCTCTGAACAAAGGCTCTTCCCTCGCCTGGAACATCCCTGCCCTTCTCCTCATCCCCTCACCACCTATCTCCTCTGCCTCCATCGAGATTCAGCGCTCATCAGCTCATAAATGAGTGAGCCTAAATCCTGGTGGATCAGCAGAATCACTGGGGAATCCTTATTAAAATGCAGATGCCCAGAGAGATGATTATTTCTAGGCATCTTAATTTTTTTAAAGATCTTCACGGGATTCTGGGAAATCACAGCCTTAATTAATTCCTCTGAAACTACCTTTCCCTATTATATCAGTTATCAAACTGTGATTCCACGTTTCTCCTCCATACTGGCTTCTGAGACATGACTTCCAGTTCTCTAATTTTAGCATGTCAGTAAAAAAATAAAATAAATAAAAAGACTTGAATAGACATTTTTCCAAGGAGGAAATGCAAATGCCCAAAAAGCACACGAAAAACATGTTCAACTAGCTACTAGGAAAATGCAGATCAGAACCACAATGAGATACCATTTCACATCTTATAGAATGGCCCTCATCAAATAACAAACAAAAACAGGAAACGGCAGTGCTGGAGAGGACGTGAGAAATAGGAGCCCTCCTTCCTGTGGGTGGGACTGTGGAAGAGTTGGTGGCCCTTCAGAAAGCTGCAGTAGAGGTTACTCCTAGAACGTGGGTTGAGAATGGGAGCTGATGCTCAGTGCATGTAAATTACTTAATAAGGTTTCCTGCAAAAGTGTGGAGATGAGTAGAGTTGATGGTAAACCGTTAGAGTGAGTGTAACTAATGCTGCTGATTTGTAAATGTGATTGTGGCTGAAAGGGGTAGCCTGTGGATATAAATGTCAATTGAAAGGAAGCTAGAGGATAATCTAGGGAATGTTTAACTGGTTTCGTGGTGGATGAAGATTGTGGTTAATAGTATAAATATAAAAATGCTCTTCTTTTACAAAGTGTTAATATGGTGATACACGGGAAAATTACAACTAATGTAACTTATGGACAATAGTAAACAGTAATATTATAATATTTTGCAGTAATGGCAAAGAAGACATATTGATTCTAAGAGACAACAATAAGGTGTATAAGTGGGTATGGGATTTTTCCTTTTGGAATAAAGAAAATGTTCTAAAACTGACTGAGGTGATGACAGCAAAACTCTGCGATGAAAATGAGAGCCACTGAGTGCACACGTTGAATGGAGTGTACAAAGCACGGGGCTGTATGACACAGAGAATGCCACGGTGGAAGGTGGATATGATTAACCGAACAAGTAGAAGAATGTTCTCTCATGAACTATAACAAATAGGTAACACTAATACAGGGCGTTAGTAACTGGGTGGGCTGGGGGAAAAGTCACCAAATGTAAGATATGGACCATAGTTAGGAGCAATGTTTTGACGATGCTCTTTCACAGTTTGTAACAAATGTCTCACAACAATGCAAGGTGTTGGCGGTGGGGGGGTGTATGGGAGCCTGTGTGGTGATGTGCATGTTTGTTTTATAAGCTCACAACTTTTACTAGACATTTAGTGTTTATGTATCTCATGTATAAATGATATATTTCAATAAAAAATTTTAATGAAAGAATCATCAATATAAGAATTCTCTGGCATATGTGTAACTTTCCGGTAAAAATCAAGCAAAAGTTTTTCAAACCCTTGTAAAAAAATCAGAAAAGGGATGAATATGTTAGTACAAAACAAGGCGACTCTAAGTGCACAGTAAAGGGATGTTTCAGCACGTACAAACGCCACGGGAAAGTCAAGTCTGCACGTTAGTGAAGCTAATAGCAAAGCTACGTAGCTGACCTAAGTTTTACAACACCTTACATGGATTTTAACAAGAGCTAAAACGTCCAGACACAGAAAGAGATAAGCCAAAGTTACAGCACTAACCACTTTCTGCTCTGAATGACTGTAATTTACCTACTTACACTCAGGTCTTATCTTCCCCACCACACCACACGAGGAAGGTCTATGTGAGAGGAAAAAGATCTGCATAGTCTCCAGAAAGTGCCCAGCACAGAGCCAAAAACTCTGAACAGATGCTACATACGAGGGAGCAAAATGGAGAAAACAGGGAGGCCTGTCTCAAAGAGCTTTTCAGTTTCATTTGTACACCAATATCTACTGCAGCCCTACTCCCAAGCGCCGTAAGCGGAAGCGCCCGAGTCCCCAGCAGGTGGTGAAACGTGGGACCGCGCAGGGGAACTGCACCCAGCCCTGAAGTGCCACAGCACGGGCACGCCGGACGGGCACTGCGTGACGGCGCTCACGGGAAACACCCAGGACCAGCGCGGGTCGCAGGGACAGCTGGTAGCTCACAGGGCCACTGGCTGCGGCTGATGCGTCATGGCGCAGAGCCTCTGTTCAGGGAGATGAAAAAGCTCAGTGCTGGATGTTGGTGACGGCAGCACAGCACTGTGAATATAACTAATACCGCCAAATTGCGCAACTGA
>PVKH010038224.1:0-11372 GCA_004027955.1 Chaetophractus vellerosus | reverse complement strand
CCCTCATCCTTCTGAGCTTCACTGATCCCCACACTCCAGTCATGCCTCTTGCTCAGGCTGACCATTCATTGTTAGGGTTACATCCCAGCTGTGAAGTGCTGCAGGAGCCTCTTCCAGGCACTGTGATCCAGAGCTCTGCTCTCCCAAGTTTGTCCGCTATGTCATCGTAGTCCCACATTACATTAAAGATACATGGAGAAATAAGATATCATTTCTCAGGAGTCAGTTCCAAATTACTTCCTCAGTACCTTCCATCATCCTTATTTTGGGATTCTACTCTGTCATCTCCTGCTCTTCACTATCATCCTTCTTCTTCCTCTTCTCTCTGTCTTCCATTATTTTGAAACTTCACTCATGTTTCCCTTTTACCTCTTACACTGATTATCATCCATATCTGACATAATTCTGACAAGAAACTAAGATCTAACTCATAGATAATATAAAAAGTAAACTCTCGAAATGACCTTAGTTATAAAAATTAATTTTATGACATCCATTAGTGCTTTATTTACAATACTTTTTACAAAAAAATCTCATGAAACTTAAAATACATGGAACTTGGGAACATGACTTAGAATTTCCCCATTTTGTTATAAAATGCTTAAGGCCATCTTAGATTTTACATGTGGAATAATTATAAATCCCAGGAAATGTTTTCAAAGAAATATCTCCAATAACAACTATTTCATTAATATAAGATTTGCAAATCTTTCAACTAGAAGATCCATAGAAACAGTAAAATTACTCTTAAAACATATTCTTTGGGGACAGTTACTGGTAGAGATATAATTCTGCTAGACATTTTGTTTCCATTTGTACTCTTTGAATTTCTAACTATAAACATTTCTTACTATTATTATATATTTGAATATTTTAGCGTCAAAAATTTACCAAGGAAAATTGTGGTGAATTGATTGACTGATTCATATATTAATTAATTCCACTACAATAAATCTTGATGCTTCTAGAAAATAGGAATTATGGTTATAATAGCTTTTCTTGAACTCATGATAAGTATATATTATTTGTAAGAGACAGTATTTATTGTTTAACAATTTCAGATAACTAGTGAAGTATGTTGACTCTTCTGTTTTGGGTACATAATGCTAGGTTTTCCCATAAACCTGAACACATATAAGAATTTCAATTATCTGTGAAATAAATAGATTCTGTTCTGTACATTTGCAAAGTTTAGGGGTTGTACATGATGGGTGAGTTAATGGATGATTCACTTACAACTAATTTCTTGGTAATATTTCTTTTCATAACTGTTAATATCAGTGGAAAATATTTAGTATGTGTTTTGCATCCCCACAGAAAGAATTGCAGAGCCTTATCCTAAACACTTACTAAACCCTAAAGAACAACAAATATTGTCCTGGGCTTGCATAAAATATCTCTTTTCCTTGATAATTTGAAACTATGAAATGTGCTTGGATAAGTAAAATGCTTATCCTTGCATCCTTGACTTCTCACTGATATTGGAACATTTGCTATGCCCAGACAGGTCAGAATCTTGTTTCCAGGCTCCCTTAATTATCAAGATGAATGCAATTACCAGTAGCATAGAGAACCTCTGCACACTGCCAGAAGACAGGAAAAGTATGACTTTCAGATTAATCTCCTGTAGCAAGACTTTTTTTGCCCCTCTCTGATGGTCTTTATTTCAAGGCCCTCAAAAATGGTTTAATACATAGTTTTTATTCTTCTTCTTGTTTTATACTCAACTGCTTACTGGCAATTTATTGTTAGCATTGTATAGTCGACTTGATTAAAAATCACTAGCTAAATAAACATAATTAGCTCTATCTTAAGCCATGCCTTTTCATTCTGTAGGTTGAGATCTTAAAAATAATTGCTTAATACAAAGTCTAATCAGACTGATACCAAGCAAAGAAAAAAGAAAAAGAAAAACTTACTGTTTTGCATTTACTATTACTTTTTGTTTTGTTCCAAGTAATATGACAATATAAATTAGTGTAAAAAGTATTGAAAAATTTGTGAAAAATTGAGAACATTTCCTCACCTGTAGCCAGGAATGAAATATTTTAATACAGTAAATTAAAAAGAAGACATTGGTCTCATTATGTGAATACCTTACCTATCTATATTTTCTATTTTAGTCCTATCAGCAGTGTTTCTCAACAAATAAGAGAACAGATGAAGGAAAGAAGTGTAGGTGATTCATGGAGTGAGGAATAGGAGCAGGAAAAAAGAAATAACAAAAACACTTACAAAATAACCTTGTCTTCTTGTCCCAGATAGGCAAGTCAGGATTTCTGGGAAGGGTCCAATCTCTTTGAAGCACAGGCAAGCACAAGTGAGCAGATTTATTTGATATTCTGATTTTCCTAAAGGTATAATTCCACTTCATAAAAAGTGCCTCTATATTCATTTCCAGAAGGGCTTAGGGAGAATTCATGTGAGCACAATCCTTGGCTTCTCTAATAGACATTGCTCAGAAGTAATTTGTGGATATAATTGACTTTAGATATTGAGAGAAGAGGACATAAATAGAATCTGTGCATGAGCAAATTGAGTATGGTGAATATTACTGAGGCAATAATTAAAACAGAAATAGAACTGCAATTCTTCTATATTAGGATGATTCTTATGGCTTCCTTTTCATCTCTGTCAATGATGTCAGTCAATGAACAGAAATTTACAATTTTAATTAAGTACAATTCCATTTGTGTTTACCATATGACTAGTGTCTTTGTAACTAAGAGTCATAATTTTTGCTTAGGGCAAAACAGGAAAACCCTGCCTTATACAGCTTTCTGGAAGACTTATTTATTTGTTTTTATTTGTTTATTTGTTATATTATCTTTCATCAATAGGCAAGAATATTTTCCTGTCCTCTCTCTCATATTAATGGTTAAGAATTCAAGAAGTTTGGAAAAGACTTTTTTTTTTTCCAAAACAGATATCAATTTTTTCCAATTACTTTTATAGAAAGGACCATTCTTTTCCCCTTTGAATGAACTTGTCCTGCTGTAAATAGGGCTATGTATATATGTGGGTATATGTGTGCATTCTTTATTCTGTTCCATTGGTTTATCAGTCTTTTCATCAATACCATATGACTTAATTACTGTTGCTCTGTAGATATCATGAATTATTTCAGTATAAATTATCCAACTTTAGTATTCTGCAAATTTGTCATAGATTTTTGAGCACTGGTTTTCCTTGATAAAGTTTAAGAATAGCACATTTTTAGAAATTACACACACAAAGAAAACTATTTGCATTTTTATTCATAATTCATTAGATTGAGTAGATAGGTTGGTAAGAATCAATAATTTACAATGTAGAATTCTCTTATATATGAAGAAGATATCAATGTGTGCATTGCTATATGATGAAAAATCCAAGGAACCTCAAACTTTGGCAGCTAGACAAAAGGTCATGGCCTTTAAGAAAACAAGAGTCCTTCTATCCTCTGACACTATAAGGCAATAAATTCCAATCAATTGTATGATATTTGTTTGAGCATCCAGTAACTTGATAATTTAAAAAATCAGATAGAATTATTGCACTGAACTGATTGGATATAACTCCACATTTTATATCTTACAAGTGCTAAAATGCAAATTAATGAAAAGTAATGATATATCTATGTAAAATGTATAAAGATATATTTTTTGCAAATAAAACAGATAGGTGGGGTTGGAGGGTATAAAAATGGTGTAGGATCTGCAGTTCCTTTAAATATAAGTGGATTAAATTATCTGGGCAAAAGCAGATATTGGCAAAATGGATAAAAAAGCAGAAACCAAGTCTATGCCATTTACATGAGACTGACATTAAATTCTAAGAGACTAGTGGGTTAAAGTGAAAGGATTAAAAACAATCAGAGGATATAGTAACAAAAAAGAGCTGGTATAGCTATACCAATATCAGATGAAATATACTTTAAATCAAAAACTGTTACAGGTAAAAAAGAAGAAAAGTTCATGGAGACAACATAATCAATTGAGCAACAGCAACAATAAAATTCTGAACATATAAGCATGTAAAAGTAGAGCCCCAAAATATATGAAGAAAATATTGACACATTTGAAAGAAGGAGATGTTTCTACATTTGTAGTAGGAGAATTCCATACACCACTTTCAATAATGGATAAAACCACTGTCAATAATGGATAGAATATCTGGACAATAGCTAATGAAGAAATAGAAGATTTGAATGAAACTATGAACCAACTACCTCTAACAGAAATATACAGAAAACTTTACACAACAGCAGAATCACATTCCTCTCTTGTACACATGGATCATTCTCAAGGATATACCAATGATAAACAAAACAAGTCTCAACAAATTTATAGATATTGAAATCACACAGTGAATCTTATCTGACCATAAAAGAAGCTAGCAATCAATAACAAGAGAACTGGAAAAGTCACGAATATGTGGCTATTAAACAACACACTCTTAAACAACCAATGTGTCAAAGAGGAAATCTCAAGAGAAATTAGAAAATATCTTCAGGTGAATGAAAATAAAAGTGTGTGACATACCAAATTGAATGGATTGCAGTGAAGGCAATCCTGAGAAGCAAATCTAAAGTTCTAAATTCATAGAATAAAGAGGTGATATCTCAAATCAGAACATTAACCTTACTCCAGGAAAAATTAGAACAAACTAAATCCAAAATGAGCAGAAAGAAGGCAATAACAAAGTTCATATAAGAGATAAATGAAATAGGGAACATGAAAAAAAGAAACATAGAATCAATAAAGCCAAACCCAGTTCTATGAAAAGATCAATAAAATTAAAAATCCTTTACCTAGACTGACAAAGAAAAAAAGAGAGAGGACAGAAATAACTAAAATCAGAAATGAAATGGGGGGCATTAATAAAGATCCCACAGAAATAAACAGGTTTATGAGTGGATGCTCTGAAAATTGTATGCCAACATAGTAGAAAATGGAAAAATTCCTATAAAGTAAAAATATATAAAAAATAAAGATACAAAATATAAAAGTATAAAAATAAAAAAAAAAACTACCTACATTGATTCAATAATATATGGGCAATCTCAACAAATCAATAACAATTAAAGAGACTGAATCAGTAGATAAATCCCCTTAACAACAACAAAAAACAAAACCACATGGCTTCACTGATTAATTTTTCCAAAGGGTCCAAAAAGAATTAAGACCAATCCTTCTAAAATTCTTCCCCAAAATTCAAGGGTGTGGACAACCCTCTAACTCATTCTATGAAGCTTGTTCAATGTCAGATAATGACAACATAAAAATTACAGACCAATATCCTTAATGTATATAAATGCAAAAATGCTCAACAAAATTCTAGCAAACTGATTCCATCAGCACATTGAAAGAATTATACACTATACTCAAACTGGATTTATCAAAAGGATGCAAATTTGTTACAACATTAGAAAATAATTTAATGTAATGCACCCAATTAATAGAACACATGGAAGAATGCCTGACATATTCCAGCAGCCTTCTTGATAAAAACACTTAGAAATCCCGGAATGTAGGAAACTACCACATCATGATAAAGGCTTTATATGAAAAATGCATAGCTAACATCATACTAAATTGTAAAAGCCTGAAAACTTCCCCCCAGAACAGGAACAAGACAAGGATACCCACTATTGCCACAGCTATTCAACATTGTACTGGACATCCTAGCCAAAATGATTCGGCCAAAAATGACATAAAAGGCATTCAAATTGGAAAAGAAGGAATAAAACAAATCCTATTTACAAATGAATTGATTCTATAGCTAGAATATCCTGGAAAATCTGCAACAAAGACTATGGAGCGAATAAACTCAACAAAGTTGGAGGGGTAACAAGATGTATGCACAAAAATCTGTGATGCTTCTATACACCTGTAATGAAATCAGATCTTATAATCAAACCAACATGATACTGACACAAGGATAGACAGATAGAGCAATGGAATTCACTGGAATGGAATGGAATTGATACTTCAGAAATAAACCATCACTATGGCCAACCGATTTTTATAAAGTTGCCAAATTCACTCAATGGTATAAGAATATTCTCTTCAATAATTGGTGTTGGGAAGACTAGATATCTATATGCAAAGAATGAAGAGTTACCCCTTACCTCACACTAACAAACAATACTTAACTGAAAATGGATCAAACACCTAACAATAAGATTCTGTGTGATACAACTACTAGAAGAAAACACAGGGGAACATCTTCAGGACCTTGTGTTTGACAAAGTTTTCTTAAATTTAACACCAAAAGCAGAGCAAGAAAAAAAATACATGAATGGTCATCCAAAAATATAAAAAACTTGTGCATTGAAGAACTTTATCAAGAAAGTAATAACAATAATCTACAGAATAAGAGAAAATACTTGGAAAACACTTACATAACAAGGCTTAATATGCAGAAATTTAAAGAAAACCTGCAACTCAACAACATAAAAGCAAAGAACCCAATTTTAAAAGTTGTGCAGGACTGAAATAGACATTTCTCCGAGGAAGTGATACAAATGAACAATAAGCACATGAAAATATGCCCTATATCATAGGCATTAGGGAAATGCAATTCAAAGAATAGAAAGAGATAGCATTATGCACTGAAGAAAATGGTTATTGTAAAAAATGTAAAATAAGAAGTGCTGGAAAGGGTGTGCATAAATATAAACACTCATTATTGTTGAGAATGTAAAATAGAGCAGTAAATGTGGTTTTGGCATTTCCTCGGAAAGTAAGGTATAGAATTATCACATATCTTGGCAACCTCACTTCTAGATATATCCACCAATGAATTGAAATCAGTGACTATTACAGATATTTTCACAGTGATGTTCAGAGCAACATTATTCACAACAGCAAGAAATTGGAAGCAACCTAAGCCTCCACCATCAGATGACTGGTTAAACAGAAGGCGGTATACATGCATATATATGATGCTTGATTTCATGTGCCAACTTGGCTAGGTAATGATGCCTGGGTGTTCGGTCAAGCAAGCACTGTCCTGATTGTTACTGTGAAGATATTTCAAGGATTTAAACCATCATTAAATTGATTGCGTCTATGGCTGATCATATCTACAGTTATTATTGAAATAATTAAAATACTCTAATAATGACAAGTGAGAAACACACAACTAAGTGATTATATCAAATACCATTGATTGTATACTTTGGATGTATCATATGCTTTATTAATATGTACCAATAAAATTGACTTGTTTAAAAAATTAAACAAGCAAAAAATATGGGTAATTCACATAAAAATCAAGATCCGACTTTATAGTACAACTCAGATGCTCTGGCAGTACTGGGAATATATGCAACTGGTATCAGTATGCTGATGCCTCCTGCAGGTTCCAGGAAAAGTTCCCTAAGGAGGTCCTGGCAGGGGTCAATACAGATGAGTTGGCAAGGTAAAGAGATGGCAGGCTAAGGGAAAGCATGGTGTACACATGGTCTGAAACACAGGGTGCAAGTCAGCAAGTGGCAATGAGGCTGGAGTGCTGGGTAGGGATGTCCAGTTCACAAAGAACTTTGTGTGCCCTGAAGAAGAATATTTTGTTTTGGAAACTGTGGAAATTGGGGTAGGAGGACATTTGTGTAATAAACAATTATCCTTACACAAAGATAAATCTGGCCTTTGCCACTGACATCTGGGAGGTGATCTTTAGGCCCTTGGGATGTCCTGCCTTATAGGAGGGTCTTTGTTTGCCTGGGGTCTTTGGCCAAATGGCAGTTTAACAATGTGGTTTCAGATGGGGGCTTCATCCAATGCATTATCAATTTTACCTCTGAAGGAAGGGGAGAAAAAAGGCTTACTGACCTCTGGGAGGGAATGGAGAGTACAGGTCAGCTATGCAGGAAGTATGTGATTGAGATTCAGTAATAATCCTGGATAGTAAAGCATTTTGTAAGCTTCCCTGGTTGGCAATAATCCAGGCATATACCCATGCATTGATGCCAGGAAAGCAACATGTCAACAACAACTCATGATAGAAAGAAAAAAGGAGGCTCCACATTTAGTACTTCTCCAGACTATGCCTGATGTGCTTCTTCTCATGTATGATTTAAATCTGTAATCTTTATTATTTCCTTGTAGTAAGCCATAAACCAAGGGCATAACAATTTTCACTGAGGTATGTGTCCATCATGCAAACAATCAAAACTGAGACTGGTTTGGGAACACTCTGACTAGATTCAATGTATCTAATGTCTTCCACAAACATGTTGAAGTCCTAAATCCCAGTTCTGTGGATGTGAATTCATTTGTAAAACAGATCTTTCAAGATGTGAAGGCCAGCTGACTCAGGGTGGGCCTTAATAAAAATATTTGAGCCCTTATAGGCAGAAGAAATTGGACTCCATAAATTACAAGTCAGAGGGGGAGACACAAGTGCTAAATCACTATGATGGATGAAGAGGTTGCTTACCAGCAAGTCACCACCAGAACTCAACAGCTTTCATGGAAGGCATGGCCTGCCAAAACCTCAAATTTGGGCATATAGCCTCCAATAAATTACTACTGTTTAAGCCAAACAGTCTGTGGTAATTTGGTATAGCAGCCCTGGCAAACTAAGAAAACCCTCACCTTGCAAATGTTCACAAGTAGGGAGGGCTTAATGGAACTGTCCCTGCAAGTATTTCCTTGCCCAACTGCTCATAGCATTGAAGGATTTTAAGCTGCAAACTGGCATCAAATTTACACTTCAGAAAGACAGCAGAGAAGAAGAAGATAGGAGGAGAAAAAGACTAGTGGCAATAGACCAGAGACATGGGTCTGCAGTAATTTAGGCATAAATGGTGAAAGCCTAAACTGTGACAATGGCAGAGAGACAGATGTCAGGGTCATTAATGACAAACACAGTGCAGAAATGCTGAAAAGGTACATCTCCTTAAATACAAGGAGAATCCCATGTATGAAATGCACTCTCAGGATAATTAGCTCCTCCCCTCATTCCAGGCACCAAATGTGTCTCAAGTGATTTATCAAAGTGCATTCTCTGGAGAACATAGTATAGGAGATTGGAATTTCAGATGCAGAAACTTAATTCTTCTGGCTTAAAAGACAAAGACTCTCCAACTAGAATGTAGTTAAATCATATGTCCTTTTGAAATGGATTTTCTTGGCTTTTTTCAATACATCTTAATTTGTCATTACTAAAGACATTTTTGTTTTCCTCAGCAGCCAACAGGTTGACACTCCTTGGAAAATGACGTTAGGCAAGAATTCACAAACAGCATCTCTTGCATGTCAACAAATCAGACTGCCTTGGTAACACCACTGTCAAAGGGAGGGGCACAACCCTTCCCTCCTGTGGTTCTGAAGTTTAAGTCAGGGAGTAAATGAAACAGCTTGGATCTTCTGTAAATCACTTTGCCCTTGAGATTTACCTTATCAGTTTGGGGTCTTTCACAAAAGACAAAAATAAGTGGGTTTGTTGAAGACACGAAACAAATTTTGACTGCCTTAGTCCCTGCTGTAATACCCATGACAATGTTTATAACACTTGCTGCTTGGATCAAAGTTGAAAATATTTTCCTTTTGAGGCTTGCTAGCTACCTACCAATTGAACATGTGGCTTCAGACTTAATATATGACTTAAGAAATATTTAAATCAAGATCCAATCCACTGTTAATAACTTAATAATAGGTAATGGCTCCATGGACAGTTATGTACCAGATACGCTGCACTTTTAATATTCACATAAAACCAAATACGTAGCTACTATTTTCATTTTGATGATATAAATGAATGAATTGTGATGTTGAGACTAGATAACCCAAGGGCATACAACTAGTAAATGGTAGGAGTTCGCATTCTGACCCAGTGAGTTTAGCCACTCTACTACAATGCTCTCAGGGTCTCACAATTCCTTTCTTTAGTGTCTCTGAATTTTGGGCCTAATGTAGGTACATTCAAATTTGGGTTAATATTTAAACTTTACAGCTGAGGATGTACTGATGATGCCCCTTAATGCCCCTCTTGGTGATGAGGGGTATATGGAAGACAGGGCTGAGTTGGTGGTGTGGGCAGGGTGGGGGTAGTGCACAGTGCACCAGAGCTAGCATCACAGCACAGCTGTGGCAAGGGGGGATCATGCATTTATGGAGCATGTGGGAGAGATGGGTCAGGGCAGCATACAATCCTAACCCAATAGTGATGCCGTCCTGTAGAAAGACCAATAAAATGCTTTAATTACCTCTGAGGAGATTTGTTTGGCCATTCATTGATTCCTCATAGGCTTTTGTTTGTTTTAGTTTTGTAACATTAAAATATTTAATTATGAAATATTTCAAACATACAGAATATAATAAGGCAAACACATATGTAGCATTGAATTGAAATATTTTCCCACATGAACACAACATCCAGTTTAAAAGTGCAAGGTTGGAAAAAGGTAGCCTATGCAAAAAAGTAAACAAAAAAGAGTTGGAGTAGTGACACCGATATCAAACTAAATAGATTTCAAATGCAAAATTGTTATAAGGGATGAAGAAAATCATTATATATTAATAAAAGTAGGAATTCACAAAGAAGAAATAACTATACTAAAGATTTATGCACCTAACCTGAGTTCCCCAAGATACATGAGGTACACACTGGCAAAACTGAAGGGAGAAATAGATGTCTCTACAATAATAGCCAGAGTCTTCAACATGCCACTCTCAGTATAGGACAGAACCTCTGGACATAGAATAAACAAAGAAAGAGAGAACTTAAATAACAGGATAAGTGAACTAGACCTAACAGACATCTGTAGAGCACTGTACCCCAAAACAGCAGTATATACTTTCTTTTCAAGTGCTCATGGATCCTTCTCCAAGATAGACCATATGTTGTGTCACAAGAGAAGTCTCAAAAATTTTAAAAAAATTGAAATATTATAAAACACTTTCTCTGATCACAACAGAAGGAAACTGGAAATAATAAAAGAAAGAAAAATGGAAAATTCACAAATATACGGAAATTGAATAAGAAACTCTTAAATAATCAGTGGGTGAAGAAGAAATTGCAAGAGAATTCAACAAATATCTTGAAATGAAGGAAAATAAGAATACAACATATCAAAATCTATAGGACACTGCAAAGGCAGTGTTGAGAGGGAAATTTATAGACCTCAATGCTTACATTAAAAAAGAAGAAATAGCTGAATTTGAAGATCTAACTACACACCTGGAGGAACAAGAAAAACAATAGCAAACTATTCCCAAATCAAGCTGAAGGAAAGAAATAGTAATTATCTGAGCAGAAATAAATGAAATTAAGAATAACAACAGCAAAAACAATAAAGAAAATCAACAAAACCAAAGTTGGGTGTTTAAGAGGGTCAACAAAACCAACAAACCCTTAGCTACACTGACAAGGAAAAAAAGAGA
>PVKH010038223.1:0-11365 GCA_004027955.1 Chaetophractus vellerosus | reverse complement strand
CAAGAATATATGAAAGGACAGCTTTGTTAGAACCTGAAAGAAGAGTGGGCAGAATAAAGGTGGCAGGGGGGCCTGGGGTTTACTTAACCTAGGATCCCATGAGGGTCAGCAGAGGAAGGGGGAGGAATACAGAGATGGGTCCCAGGCTCTTACCTTTGTTGTAACCCAGAGGGGAGGAGTAAGGCTTTCCCATGGATGCTGGGGATTGGCAGCTATAAACTATACAATGCAAAAAGAAGAAGGAGCAAGTTGGAGAAGCTGCGGGCAGATCTCACCATCCAAGCCATATGAAAGTACATGCCCTGCTAGTAAATTATGCAATGTGAAGGGCCAAAGTGGCAAGGGGCATTTGGGAAGGTGGAGGGTGGCTCTTATACAAACAATATGGAGGTATAGTCCTTGCTACTTGTGGCTATGCCCAGGACTGGGCTAACTGGATGGGTCACTCAAAAGGGGGAATTTATGAGTAGGCCAGGCAAGATGACAAGGTACTCAAGAGAATTTATGTCATTATACACTATTTCTCCCATAGCCAGGATCCACAGGTCCAGGAATCAAGGGGTAGAAATAGGAGTGACATCACTTAATATTACTCCTAGTGATTGTTTTCTTCCTGTCCCACAACCTTATGCTCTGCTGGCTAGAGGTCTTAATTCCAAAGGGAGGAATGCTTTCCCCAGGAGATACAAGAATGATTCCAATGATCTGGAAGTTAAGACTGCTACCGGCCACTTTGGGCTCCTCATTCCTCTGAATCAACAGGAAAAGAAGAGAATTATGGTACTGGCTGGGGTGATTGATTCTGATTATCAAGGGTAAATAGGACGGCGCCTACACAATGCAGATAAAGAAGAGTATTCAGGGGTCCCCTAGGGCATCTCTCAGTACTACCATGCCTTGTGATTAAAGTCAATGGGAAGATGCAAAAACCCAATCCAGAAAGGCCTACAAATGGCCCAGACCCTCTAGGAATGAAGGTTTGAGTCACTTCACCAGACAAAGGACCATATCCAGCTGAGGTATGTGCCAAGGGCAAAGGGAATATAGAATGTGTAATGGAAGAAAGTTATAAATACTAGCTATGACCATGTGACTAGCTGCAGAAATGAGTTATGATTACTTCTTCCTTAATTTGTTATGAACATGTTTGAATATATATATACACACAAATTTATATTATAGAAATATTTGTTTTCTTTCCTCTCTTATTCCCTTATCATCTAACATAGGATGTATTAATGAGAGTTAAATTTACATCACAGTATTTAATATATGTGATATCAAAGGAGACTAGTGGACATCATCCAAGGACTTTGCATATTCTTCTGGGGAAAGGATTAGATGTTTTTGATTGTATGGAAGATAGCTATATCATGTTAGGTGGAAGTATGATTTTATTACTACCTATTTGGAGATTAAATCCAGTTTAAGGAGAGGTGTTTGGGTGCCATGTTGACAAGGAATGGACTCTGATGGTCTTTGTGACAGGTTAACTTGGCTACCTTATAGTCCCAGTTATTTAAACAAACGCTAACTAGGTGTAGCTGTGAAAGTACTTTATAGGTGTGGATTAGAGTCCAAAATCAATTGAGTTTAAGCAAGAGAGATTATCTGGATCTGAATAATCTGGGTGGGCCTGATTCAACCCATTGAAAGGCCTTAAAAGCAGAGTTAAGATTTCCTGGAAAAAGAAGAAATCTCACCTGTGGACAGCAGCTTCAGGCCATGCCCCAAAGCTTTAGCCCTCCCTTTCTGATGGCTTGCATGGTGAACTTAGATTTGTCTAGCTAGTCCTTGTACTCAAGTAAGCCAATTTCTTGCAATAAATCTCTTAATATAGTTCTCCTACTAGTTCTGTTTCTCTGGTTAAACATGGCAAAAGGGAATTAAGACTGCAGATAGAATTAAGGTTGCTAATCAGAAAGGGGAATTATCCTGGATTTTCTGAGTGTGCCCAATACAAAGAAGAGGGTCCCTAAATGTGGAAGAGGGAGGCAGAAGAGTTAGTGCCAGAGTGATGTGATGTGAGAAAATTCAACTGGCTATTGCTGGCTTTGAAGATGGTGAGGGCCTCGAGCCAAAGTGCTGACAGCTCTGGAAGCTGGAAAACACAAGGAAAGGAATTCTCCCCTGAAGCTGCCAGAAGGAATGTAGCCCTAACACACACCTTGCTTTTAGCCCATTGAAACTCCTTTCAGATTTCTGACCTCCAGAACTACAAGGCAATAAGTCTGTGTTGTTTTAAGCCACTATATTTGTGGCTAAAATTTATGACAGCAGCCACACTAGAAATGAATATACCAAATATATGAAAGCTATCTTAAAGTGCTCAGAGAACAAGAGATTGAAAATACATATAAATAAATTTAGTGCTATCTCCATTTCAATACAAAATTTTAAAATTAGAGAACTGACCTAATTTATGCTTTATAAAGGAAGAAATTCAGAAAATAGTTTTATTATTGGGCTTAGCCTTGCGTAAAAGCATGTTCAAACTGAAGTTTCCACTAAGCTTGCATGATATAACTGGTTTAAGATCCAAGACAGAGCCCCATATGAAGAATTCAAAATAGGTTTCATGACCTTGGACCCCTGAACCAAATTAAGAAATATAAAAGAAACAGGAAAGTGTGGAAAGAAAGGAGTTTTGTGAGAAGAATATCTTTGGAAGAAGATATTATCTGTGAGTCCCAGCCCACCCCCATTCCCAAGCAGAAAGCATCACCTACTGTCTCTTGGTACGGAGACTTTCTTTAGGGATCCTTGGGCAACTTCACAGGCTATTTCTGCAGTAGCAGAAGGGTTGTCTAGGACCTAGCTCCTATCTTGGGTCACAAACATAACTTCCTCTGTGGCAGGACCAGGAAAGGAATGCTGTGCTTGCATCTGTATGCCTAGAGCTTGTCACTCCCAGGAGAGAGAGAGGTGAAGAGTCACCATGTGCCCATTCCAAGTGGACCGCCTGGAGAGGCAGAGGGGCTCAAGGCACAATGGAAAGTCTGCACAAAGAGCCTCAAATGGTCACCTAAAGTATAGCTGCACCTGTTGGGAACAAGGGTCAGTGCCCGTAAGACAAAGGATTAGCTCTAAACACCTGCCAGGCCAGAACATGAGCAGGTTTAGAGTGATGCCCTGTTCTGTTTAAATCCTTTCTATTCCCTTGGGAATCTCTAGACCCACCCCTCCCCGTTTCAACATCTGAGGGGTCAATGCTGGCAAAGTTCTAGATAGAAGAAGAGAAAAAAAGGACAAAAACTGAAATGAAGCCTACCACTTGCCCCTTTTCCACTTCTACCCTCAAGCAGGCCTGTGCTGGGAGTTGAGCTTGAGCATACAGTATAGTTCAGAGTTTTATTAATAGCTTGGGTTGGACAGTCCAGTGACTGTATTGAGACTTGTTGACCCTTAGGATTGCCTACTATCTAAGAACTATCACCAGTTACGGGACCAGCCAAGTTTTCATCCAGGGAATAAGAACTCCCCCTACCCCCCAAACACTTTTTAAAGAGGTAATAGGAGAGTGGGAAAGCAAATTTTAAAAAGTGTTTGGACAACATCAGCATACCAGTTATATTTATTATAGGAACTTTCCATTTCTCACAACACACTCCAGTTGGGATGGAAAATCAACACTGACTTTTTGCCCTATGATTGCTGTTGTTACCACACAGAACATGGTACCTGGAATCATCATAGTCTCCTCTCTTACAGCCATCCATTCATTGTCTAATGCAGGGGTTCTTAAACTTTTTTGTTCCACAGACCCCTTTGTCAGTCAGGTGAAAACCACAGACGCTTCTCAGAATGTAGTGGCAGATAGTTTTATGACACTCAACTAGCATTGGGTCTAACAACTACTGTAATTTCAAAGTATGGATGAGCATAAGGGATTTTTCAAGATATGCAACAACGTTAATGTGATATGAAATGAATACTACTGTAATTTATTGCATACATTCATAAGTGAAAGAAGTGCTAGATTTCATTAGAGGTCAAAAAAAATAAAGATAATAAGTTGATTTTTTTTTCAATTCAAGCTCACAGGCCCCCTGAAATTTTTCCATGGACCCCTGGTTAAGAACCCCTGGTTTAATGTATTCTTTCTTTGCATTGTTTTTATACAGCTTCTCCATCCTTTCCATTTGCCCTGCTCTCCAATGCTCCATTTAGGTTCAGATTGCCTCATTTTTTGGTTACTATAATAGTTTTCTCATTAGTGCCTTTGCTTGGGTCTTAGAATCACCCCTCAATTCAGTCTATCTTACAGTGAATCCAAGTCTTCATGAAACAAACTGTGCCCCTCATGTTTCAAGGACATCCATGATTCTACTCTAACTTCTTCCCAGCAATGTTTCCACTTCTTCCTTATCCAAAGTGTTTGCTCCAGCTAAACAGTAGTGCCTCTGCATATTCTCCTTCTGCTTGGAATGTTCCCATGATTGTAGGTCTATTTCAGTTTTGTACAATCCTATGCTTCCTTGAGGTCTAAATCAAATGCCACCTTCCCCATGAAGCTTTTCTCAATCCCCTCAGCTGGACGGTGCCAGGAACAATATGAGTGGTTGGATTCTAGAATGGTACAAATCAGCCTAATTAAATAAACTAATAACTGGAGAAGGCATAACATTTCAGGCTCCCATCAATGTTGGCTTGACTGTTCCGTGAAATTTATAAATTTGAGTCAAGGATGGATCAGGGTCCAAAAGGGTCAAGGTTGGCATGAAGAAGCCAGATTTTCATGATGTATTACAAACTTCCCAGAAAAAATGATAAACAGAGGAAATTTGGTCACAAGAGAGGATTTTGTTGGTAGAAAAAAGGTTGATTGGGTTTTCAGAGGTAAGGTCAAGGACCCACTTTTATAGTCAGGATCAGATCAGAGGACAAAACCCATACAGTATTTTCAACAAGGAAATATTAATTTTTAAGATATCAATGGCCATAGCAGAGGATTAGCTCTAAAGAGAGAATGCTAAAGAGGGCTGAGGGAGTGAGTGTATTCATGAAGGGAGCAGACGTGGAAGAGAGACCCTTTCCCAAGGCTGGACATCAGGCCGCATTGGAGAAATCTGCTCCATGGAGGAGAAGCCCGTTGCAGGGAGAATTCCTGAGGAGATGCTGGGTGGAATTGCGCATTCTGTCCGTCACCAGTCGCTGCTGGCTGCCACACAAGCGGCAGGAGTCTGGCTCTGCACAAGCTGGCCCGCTGCAGTAGCCTGCTCAGAGGCACTCACGGCCCCAGAGAGAGAAGACCCTGACTCCTTCGCCATCCCCTTAGCATCCCCTGCTGACAAGGCTCTGCATTGTGCCAGCTGCGAAAGAAAAACGCCTACAAGGTCCAGTTCCAGAACAGTGGATTATCACAGAGCAAGCAATCAAAGGGGATTTGGAGATGGGGGGCAATAAATGGACGATTGGTACACTGCCAAAGCAATTATTCCCTGCGTTCTTATCTTTCTATTCATCAGACAAAAGAATAAATCAAATTACCAAGTACCTAAATCCCAGGGTTTCTCTAGACATCATTACCAAAGAATTCCAAAGGGGGAGCAACTTTATTGAGATTTTCTCTAGGACCCGTGCTTACACACATCACCTCCCTCCTATGGGACTACATAACAGGTACTATATTGCATAGTAAGCCATACCTAAGTACCTACTAATATTCTTTATCCTTATCTTATTTAGAAGGAGACTGGTGCTCTGGGACACACAGCTAGTAAGAGATAGATCCAAGAATCTGTACCTGGGACCATCTTCCCAGAAAATTGGTGGTCTATTCACTAACTCAGCCTGAATCTGTCACCAATAGACTAATCATTTTGTGGTGTGCTACAAAAATCTAGGTTCTAGGCTGAAAATATGGTGCCTCAACTAAGGTCCTACCTCTGAGAAATCCTGCTGGCCAACAAATGTGAATGATTAATAAATGATTAATAAATGCAACAGAAGTTACATTTTTCTTTACAAAATTTAATAGTTTCACTGTGAACCTACTAGAGACTAATCGCACCCACATCTCTACTGCTGGGTGCTTCTATTACGCAACCATTTACAGAACACTGAGTAAGTGCTAGACATTGTGCCAATAGCTGAGTTAGCCTTTGCCCACGTAATCCTCAGCACAAATCAGGGCACAGGTTATTAGACCCACTTTCCAGACGAGGAAACTGAAGACTTGTGAGAGGACATAACTTGACCAAAATCACCACCTAGGTGGTGGCACTGGAATTGGAAGCCAAAGGGGTCTGACGCCAGAGCTCAAGTTCTTGACTCTCCCATGAGACCAAGGTCTAGATGGTGATCCTTTGCTTCCCCTCTGTTGTACTTTTGTTTTCACTTCAAATATGCTAGATTTTTAAGTTTTAAAATAGAAAATGGGACTAACCTAGTTTTCAGACTGTTTTTAATTTTAATAAAGGAGATTGCTCCTTTAAGACGATAGGCTCGTGTAAGAATGTTAAGCTGTCTTACACGGAGCAGCCTGTTTCTAAACCTTTTAGATGAGTGGGGAAAGGTACTGATATGGCGACCCTGCCCATTCTCTTTAATTGTAGGTGAGGTCGGGTGGATATGTGGTTACTCGATAGGAGCACTTCGTTTTTCCCTCGGAACAGGAGAGCAGCTGATATAGTAAGGACCTTTGGCTGGTTTATTTTTCATTGCCTTGCTTCTCGCCCTGGTTTGCTTGTTAGAAGGGCTACATTCACAGTGCAGGCTTCATGCAGCTCAAGCAGTGAGACCCCCTTGTGCTTCTATTTTATTTTAACCAGAAATAGATGTCAGTGCATTTTCCTTTTGTAGCTGGCACAATGTAGAGCTTTGTCAAACTACAACAGAACGTACTTTACCAATGAAAGCAAAATAGCGAGACAACTGAATGTATGTAAAATAATTTGAGTCTCTGCTTCACTTAGCAGTCATTAAATGCCGTTTAATTAAATTATTTCAGTTATGTTACATGACTATCATGCCAAAACTATCTGATTGTGAAAAAAGATAGGCGTGAATAAAACGAATTTGGACAATCTAATATCCTAATACATATTACATTTACTTTTAATAAATAATACAAACTACATAATAATTTTACATAATTCAGTTTTATAAAATAAAATTGTATATATCTAGGCCTATTTTTAAGATAAAATATACATGCCTAATGGCCTTCTATAGGACACCTGTGAATTATAACATCTCCCTAGGACTTCTGACAGATCCACGGTTAGGTCTCACAGCTCCACCAGGGCCTACTGGTGAAGCCTGGGGAGGATTTCATTTTTTTGTAGATCGCAGTGAGTCATGGGGGAGCGGATGTAGTTCAAGTGGTTGAGCGCCTGCTTCCCATGTACAAGGTCCTGGGATCAGTCCCTGGTACTTCCTAAAAATATAAATAAATAAATAAAATTTAAAAGGTCTAGTCTAGTTTCTTCATTAAAAAACAATCTCAATGAGTCGTGATAACTGTGATGGCTAAGTTCACCTGCCCACTTGGCTAGAGGATGGTGTTCAGTTGTCTGGTCAAGCAAGCATTGGCTTGATTGTTACTGTGAGGCTATGGTGTGGATTTAGATCATCAGTAAGTTGATTGCATCTATGCTTGATTACACCTACAATCAACAATGCAGAATGCCCTCGGCAATGAGAGAAATTCCTCATCCAACCAACGGAAGGCTTGAAAGGGAGAACTGATGATTTCAGTAGTCAGAAAGAAGAATTTTCACCTCTACTTCAGCCAGCCAGCTTCTCCTGGGGAATTCATTAAAATCCTTCATTGGAGTCCCCAAGCTGTAGTCAGTTGCCAATCCCCACGTGAGCCAATTCCTATAATAAATCTCATTATTTATATATCTTCTGTTTCCCTGGAGAACCCTGACTAATAGAATAACAATCACAAAAAGCTGGCTGTTTCGGTTTTAATGGAAATTCACCTTGCCTAATTTCCCCTACTTTCCATTCCTGCAATACAACACACGGTGGCAGCCTCGTTCTCTCCCATTTTCTTTTCTGTGGCCTCACAGCGGGGATCTTCATAGTTACTGAATAGGTATCTCCTATGGGAGGACAAGAAAGCAAAAGCCTCAGAAACCAACTGTCCCAGTTTTCCAGGTCTTCTGTAACGAAGTCCCACGAACTGGATGGCTTACTAGAGAGATGTAGTTTCTCACAGTTCTAGAGGCTAGAGGTGTGAAATCAAGGTTTGGCAGGGCCAGGTTCCCTCTAAACTCTGTGGGGAAGAATCCGTTCTTTGACTCTCTCCTGGCTTCCGGCAGTAGCCAGCAACCCTTGGCATTTCTTGACACTCCAGCCTCTGCCTCAGTCCTCACCTGGTGTTCTCCCAACTTCTGCCTATGCCTCCTCTCCCCTTCTTATGAGCACCGATATTAGGGGTGACCCTACTCCCGTATGACCTCATTTTAACCTAACTAATTCAATCTGAAATAACTCTACTTCCAAATAAGGTCACATTCTGAGGTACTGGGGTTTAGGACTTCAACATATCTTTGGGGGAAAACATTTCAACCCATAATGCCAATGACGAGGTTCTGAAAGAAACTAGTGGAAAAATAGGGTGGAACTGTGTTTAATCATTTATAAAACTGGATTAGATAATCTACAAAATACCATCCAGTTACAATTTACAGTTCCAATACTGACTCAACACCGAACACAAACCTGTTAAGATTAGGCTTAGAACTGAGAAGAGGATGATGGCAAAGTTCTTAGGGTCTGGTGAAAGAAGCATCTTCCAGAGAGTAGCAAAGTAGTGAAGGAGGCTGGGAGGTGAGGATGGTCCCAGCATTCTCCAAGTGGAACACATGAGAACAAGAAGCTCAGCAAACCTCCTAGAACAAAAGGGATTAAGGAAGGTTGTGACCAAAGTCATAAATGACCTAGAAAACACTAGTTAAGTATTTCTATACCCTAGAAAATGTGCTAATATCAACCTTTATCTATCAAACTACCATCTCAGAGGAAAACTACAGAGATCCAATTGCTAGCAGAAGTAACTTTAACAGCTACTTGGAGGAGAAATACAAACATCCCAATCCAATTATGGCATAGTTTCAGGGGGAAAACCAATATCTGATCAATAATATTGTAATCTGTCTGAAGAAAAAATAAGTTAACAGAAGGGTGGCATTCTGGAGGGTGTCTAGAAAACAAGGGGGCCAGGGGCCGGCTCGATAGCCCAGTGGATAGGGCACCGGCATACCACATGGGAGGCCCCAGGTTCGGTTCCCGGGGACTCTCCTAGAGGGCAGACTGCCTTGAGAATGGCAAGCCGTCATGGGCGGGCCAGAGCCGCCGTGGGCAGGGCAAAAAACTGCCACGGACAGGGCAAAAGCCGCCACGGGCAGGGCAGGTAGCCCGCGAATGGAGCGCAGCCAGCCACCCACAAACTGAAAGCCGGCCGTGAATGGAAGCAGAAGCCGCCCACAAGCGGGGAAAGCCGCGCCTGCGCAGTGACCAGTCTCGGCGCGTGGCCGCAGCGGGGGGAAGGGGAGATATGTAATAAAATAAATAAATCTTTAAAAAAAAGAAAAGGAAAAAGAAAAAAAGGGGGCCAGAGAAGAAGAAGTTGTAGTCTTTTGCAGCATTGTTCAGGAGAAATATTCTTGATCACTTTGCACATATATTTGGTCCATTTAAAGTGCATGTACTTTAATTATGACAGATACTATCCTACTTTGATAATGCTTGCCATTTAAAATATGCAAGTATTTTTCATTTGACAAACTCTTTGATCACTAGTTAGTTTTGTTATAGAGAAAATCTTTTAGCTTGAATTTGGAGACAACATAACAAGATGGATGTTTAAGAACACAAGCTTTGGAATCAAAGTTCAAATTGTCCTGCCACTGGAGCTAGTTACTCAGCCTTTTCCTCATCTTAGTAGAGCTACTAACATACATCATTGGATTGCTTTTGGGAATTCATTAAGTCAACAAATGCAGAGTGTCCTGCAGAGCTTCTTATACATAGCAGTACTCATAAATGGTGGCTATTGTTACTAATAACTGGCCACCTTGTTGAAATTTCATAGTTCTGTTGGATATTTTAAATTTGTCTTGGATTTTCCAGACAATATCATCAATGTGCAAATGAAATAATTTTACTCTGTGGTTATTATTATTTCTTTTTCTTATTTCATTGTATTGGCTAGAACTCTAAAAAAAAAAACACCACAAAATAAAATGATGGTGATAGGAAGCCCCTTGCCTGATCTTCACTTTGATGACTATGTTGCTAGTGAAAGCTTGGCAAATAATACAAACATGAGAAACATCACAAATGTTTTTAAAAAATCTGACTTCTTATCTATCCTATACCCCTATCTCACACCAAATGTAAACACTCTTCTGAATTTTGTGTTTAAAATATCCTTACTTTATAAAGGTCATTTTTATTATTTTTTTTTTTACTCTTGCTTTAAAGGACTTTACTTGTTTAGTTTTGTTTGTCTTTGAGCTGGTACCAAATTCTTTGCAGTCTTTGCAACTTGCTTATGACATTCAATATTACCTTGCTAAAATTAATTCATATAGTTGCATATGGCTTTAGTTTATTCATTTTTCTGCTATATTATATTACTTTGTATAAGCATACCATAATTTATCCATTCTCCTTTCAAGAGACATTGGGTTGTGTATAAGTTTCTGCTGTTATTACGAAGTGGCTATGAATGATATTGTGCTTCCTGGTGTTAAGAGTTATCCTGATGACCACCAACAAGGTGAGATGTTTTCTACAATTAATTTTAAAAGAAGCTTTAGATTACAGAAATGTTACATAAAAGAGATAGGGGGGGCCCGGCTAGATAGCTCAGTGGATAAAGAGCGCGCTGGGATACCACATGGGAGGCGCCGGGTTCGGTTCCCAGGGACCTCTCCTAGCGGGCAGACCGCCTTGAGAATGGCAAGCCGCCATGGGCGGGCCAGAGCCGCCGTGGGCAGGGCAAAAAGCTGCCACGGACAGGGCAAAAGCCGCCACGGGCAGGGCAGGTCACCTGTGAATGGAACGCAGCCAGCCACCCGCGAACTGGAGCCGGCCGTGATCGGACGCAGAGACCGCCCACAAGCGGGGAAAAGCCGCGCCTGCGCAGTGACCAAGTCTCGGCGCGTCGCTGCAACGGGGGGGAAGGGGAGATATGTAATAAAATAAATAAATCTTTAAAAAAAAAAAAAAGATATAGGGGCTTCCCATATGCCCCACTCCCTCCTCCTCCCACACTTTCCCACATTAACAACATCCTTCATTAGTGTGGTACATTTGTTAAAATTGATGAACACATATTGAAGCATCGCTACTAACCATGAACTATAGTTTACATCATAGTTTACACTCTGTCCTGCACAATTTT
>PVKH010038222.1:0-11357 GCA_004027955.1 Chaetophractus vellerosus | reverse complement strand
GACACCCTGCAGTTTTGCTGAACTGCAGAGAATCCATGCCTTATGTTTAACATCTCAATTTTCTCCTTATGTTAATTTAATGTGTATATTTTGTCTTTCCTTTTGTGTTTTGGAAGCAGTTAAATTGTTTTGTAAGTTTCAGAGTTCTCCAGCTGGAAGGAATTTTGCCTGAAGACCAACTGTATTTCTTTGAACTGATATTGATATGATTTTGTACTTGCAATTGTTACTAATTTAGGGCTTTTTAAATATTGTAATGTATTTTTGGAATTCAGGGGGTGGAATGTAATGGTTTGAGTTTGATTTAATTATGAATTCCAAAAATATAGATTAGATTATGTTTGTAAGCTGGTCTGTTCATCTGGGCATGATTGAGTTGTGAGTAGGGCTTTAACTGTCACATCAGTGAGACGTTGAGCCCCGCCCCTCGGTGGGGGTGGTCTCAAGTATGGAAGGCTAGATAAGAGGGAGAAGAGATTTGGAGAAGCAGATTTGAAAAGCAGTTCTGATGTTGGAGTGAGCCGATCGCTGGATGGGCTGCAGCTGGCCTTGTGGAGAGACGCAACGCAGAGAGCCTCATGGTCTTCGGCTGAACTCGTGAAGAAAGCGGGAGCTAAGCCCGGAGAGAAACGCAGCCCCGGGAACAAAGGAATCCGGAAGCCTGAACGCTGGAGACGTCGGCAGCCATCTTTCTCCGAAACATGGACTTTGGTATGGGAAGAAATTTATGCTTTGTGGCCTGGTAACTGTAAGCTTCTACCCCAAATAAATACCCTTTATAAAGACCAACCAATCTCTGGTATATTTCAAAAGGCACTCCTGTGGCTGACCAAAATACTCTTCAAATAGATGAGTACCCCAAGAGAGATGCAAAGGACATGTACGAGCAATGGCCACTAATTTTTTTAAAAAGTTAATGGTTTTTTTATTGGGGAAAAAAAAGACAAGTATTTACAACTTGGAATGGACGGAAACTGTTATTTCTTGAACAGCAATGTTGACGGTTGTATTCAAGTCCACAGCCTACTCTGCCAGTTCCAAGTCATGGTTAAGGAGGTTTTAAAAATAGAGAGTCCAAAGATGCTCCCTTAGTAAAGGTTTCTTTTTAAAAATGTGTGACAATGACAGCCTGACCGCTGTTACACTCTAGTGCAATGCAGGCAATGTGAACCCCTCACACGAGGGCATGCCCTCAGGGTGCGTCACTGTCACCACAGGTCGGAGCGCACGCAAGTACGAGAGGATCATCCTACCAGCAGGGCTACTTCAGACAGTTTATCCTTCACCCACTTTTCTGCACATCATCCTGAGGTAAACCAATTTTAGAAGTTGTTTTCAGTAAACCAGTTACAACAATTTATGCTAACAAATTGAATAGAACCTATTTGAATTGGTTTTCAATCTTTTTCATTTTTCGATTTTAATACAAATGTCTGACTCTGCTCAATCGTCAAGCTGCGTACATGAAAAACTGGCCAGCCCAAACAGTGAATTAATCATTAGCAAATGGAACTTTAAGGAGCCCACTAAGCACTTCCTTATCATTAAGTTAGTACAAGTGTTTATATTGTTGAAACTGATGTGTAGCTTGATCTTTAGAGGACAGGATCACCAACCAATACATGCAGATTTTGCCCGTCTGTGGACAAAAGGTACTTTTTTTTTTCCTCCCCCTGAGATGGCTCTTATCTGTTTGCTCATTGTTTCTGCTCTTTGTTTGAGCTTGTTGTCTGCTCATTTTTGCTTGTTGTTTTTGCTTGTTTTCTGCTTGGAAACAAAATGGATAAATAAACTTTTTAATTTTTTGCAAGAGGTAAGTAAAAGATTCAATTTGATTTTTTAAAATGTTAACTTTTATTAATAATCAAAGAAATACAACTTAAAATATAATACTGTGTTCATCTACCAAATGTGCTTTTTAAAATAAGGATATGTTGGCTATCAGCTGCAGTGTCTCATTTCTTCTCATTCTCCATCGGGCTGGCCTGCTTGTTATCATGGCAGATCAGGGGTCCAAGAGAGAGTGTGGAAGCACACAAGATTTCTTAAGGCCTGGGCTCAGAACCGGCATACTGTCACTTCCACTGCATTCTATTGCCCCAAACAAGTTATAGGCCAATATAGATTTAAGGGAAATAGACACCACCTTTTGAGGGGAGGATTTGCAAAATCATATTGCGAATGTTGTGAATGCAGATATGAGTGGAGAATTGGGACAATTTTCAATCAATCTACACAAGCATGTACTGCATTATCATATTGTACTTTCTTTGAAAAATGTATGTATATCTATTTACTTCCTATACATATATATGCACGCATATATATGGCATGTGTATAGATAAGATAGACTATCCATAGAAATCTATTCCCAGTTGAACAACCATGACACAAAAGAATATCCAGTGGCCAATAATATAGTTCATTGAGATCAATAAAATTGACAACCCTTACCTTAGCTAACAAAGAAAAAAGAGAGAATATGCAAATAAACAAAATCAGAAATGAAAGAAGGGAAGTTATGACAGACCCCACAGAAATAAAATCATAAGAGGATATTATGAGAAACTGTATGCCAACAAACTAGACAACCTATATGAAATGGACAAATTCCTAGAAATGCACTAACAACCTACACTGATGCTTCAAGAAATATAAGAACTTAGCAAACCAATCACATTTAAAGAGATTGAATCAGTCATCAAAAATCTCCCAAGACAGAAAAGTCCAGAACAAGGTGGCTTCACAGGTGAATTATACCAAGCATTTTGAGAATAATTAACACCAATCCTGTTTAAACTTTTCCAAAACAATTGAAGAGGATGGAAAATTACCCAACACATTTCATGAAGCCAATATCACCCTAATACCAAAGCCAAATAAAGTCACTACAAGATAAGAAAATTACAGACCAATCTCTCTAATGAACATAGATACAAAAAATTCTCAACAAAATACTTGCAAATAGAATCCAACAGCATATATATACCATGACCAAGTGGGATTTATTCCTGGTTTGCAAGGGTGGTTCAACATAAGAAAAATCAAGTAATATAGTATACCACATTAACAAATTGAAGAAAAAAATCCACATGATTATCTCAATTGATGCAGAAAAGGAATTTGACAAAATCCAGCATCGTTTCTTGATTAAAAAAAAAAAAAAAAAAACACTTCAAAAGATAGGAATTAAAGGAAAATGCCAAGAAAGGGCATATATGAAAACCCCACATCGCACTCAATGGGAAAAGGTTGAAAGCTTTCCAAGATCGGGAACAAGACAAGGATGCCCACTGTCACTACTGTTATTCAACATTGTGCCAGAAGTTATAGATAGCAAAATTAGACAAGAAAAAATAAATACAAGGCATCCAGGTAGGAAAAGAGAAAGTAAAACTCTCACTATTCACCAATGACATGACCCTATATTTAGAAAATTCTTAAATGTCTACAAGAAAGCTACTTGTGCTAATAAATGAGTTTGGCAAAGTGGCAGGATACAAGATCAACATGCAAAAATCAATAATGTTTCTGTACACTAGTACTGAACAATCTGAGGAGGAAATCAGAGGAAAAATTCCATTTACAATAGCAACAAAAAGACTCAAATACCTAGGAATCAATTTAACCAAAGAAGTACAGGCCTATATGCAGGAAACTATGAAACAATGCTAAAAGAAATCAGTGAAGACCTACACGAATGAAAGACATTCCATTTTCAACGATTGGAAGACTAAATATCATGAAGATGTCATTCCTACCCAAATTGATTTATAGATTCAACGCAATACCAATCAAAATTCCAACAGCCTACTTTAAAGATATAGAAAAGGCAATTTCCAAATTTATTTGGAAGAGAAAGTGCACCTGAATTGTCAAATGCATTCTAAAAAAGAAGAGCAATGTGGGAGAAATTTCACTGCTTGAACTTGAAATATATGTAAAGCTACAGTGGTCAAAACAGCATGGTATTGGCATAAAGATAGACACATCAATCAGTGAAATAGAATTGAGAGTCCAGAAATAAGCCCTCACCTCTATGGCCAACTAGTTTTCAACAAACCTACCAAAGACATGTTAATGGGGCAAAACAGTTTCTTCCACAAATGGTGCTGAGAGAACTGGATATCCATAACCAAAAGAATGAAAGAGGACCCCTATCTCACCCCCTACACAAGAATCAACTCAAAATGGATCAAAGACCTAAATATAAATGCCAGGACCATAAAACTACTAGAAGAAAACTTAGGGAAACATCTTAAAGTCCTTGTGGTAGGTGGTGCTTTCTTAGACCTTACTCCCAAAGAATGAGCACAAAAGAAAAAGATAGATAAATGGGACCTCCTCAAAAATAAACATTTTTGCACCTCAAAAGACTTTGTCAATAGGGTGAAAAGGCAGCCCACTCAATGGGAGAAAATATTTAGAAGTCACATATCCGATAAGTGTTTAATATCCATGATATATTAAGAGATGCTACAACTCAACAATAAAAAGACAAATGACCCAATTAAAAAAATGGGCAAAAGATTGAATAGAATTTGTCCAAAGAAGAAATACAGATGGCAAAAAGAAAAAAAAAACACATGAAAATATGTTCACCATCACTAGTGATTAGGTAAATGCAAATCAAAGCTACAATGACATATCATTTCACACCTATTAGAATGGCCGCTATTAAAAAGACAGAAAACTAAAAGTGTTGAAGAGGGTGTGGAGAGATAGGAACACTCATTCGCTGTGGGTGGAGATGTGGAATAATACAGTCACTGTGGAGGACTGTTTGGCAGTTCCTAAGGAAGTTGACTATAGACTTGCCCTGTGACCCAGCCATACCACTACTAGGCACATACCCAGAAGAACTGAGAGCAGTGACACAAATAGACATCTGCACACCGATGTTCATAGCAGCATTATTCACAATTGCCAAAAGAAGGAAACAACCCAGGTGTCCATCAACAGATTAATGGATAAACAAACTGTGGTGTATACATACGATGGAATATTATGCAGCTGTTAGAAGAAATGAAGTCGTGTTGATACACCTGGAGTACATTATATTGAGTGAAGCAAGCCAAACACAAAAGGACAAATACTCTATGATTGCGCTGTTATAAACTAATTATATTGTGTAATCTCATGGAGTTAATAACTTGAATATTGGTCACAAGAAAATAGAATAAGGTTAGGGAATAGAAATCTGAGGTTTAACTTGTGCAGAATTGGTAAAAAGGATATGTTTTCATCTTTGGAAATGAATAGAAAAGGTGAAAGCACAACATAATGTTTGTAACTAGCAGTAGTATTTATTATATGGGTATGAAAGTGGTTTAAAGGGAAAGTCTAAGGTCATGCATATTACTAAAAGAAAAGCTAAAATATGTAACATGGGACTGTATAGCATAGTAAAATCTCATGTGAAATATGAATATGGGTGATATTGGATATATAAGACTGTTTTTCTTTGAAACTGAACAAATGCATGTTAATGTTACAAGATGTTAATATCAGACAAAATATGCTAAATCAAAGAAATCAGACACAAAGTACTGCATACTGTATGATTCCATTCACATAAAATGTAATATATAAATCAATTTATAAAGATGAAATTAGATTAGTGGTTATGTGGGGCTGAGGAGGGATGGAGGGATTAAGAGGTGACTGCTAAGGGGTGCAGAGTTTTTCTTTTTGGAGCAATGAAATTGCTCTAAAAAATTTTTGTGGTGATGAGTGCCCAACACTGTGATTATACTAAAAACCATTGATTGTACCCTTGGATAGATTGTATAGTATGTGAATATATCTCAATAAAACTGCTTAAAAAATAAATTGCTCTGAAATTTGAAAACAGAGAGAGTTGCCTGGGTTACCGAATTCTTTATTATTCTTTGTTCAAGACCTGCACTGTCCAGCTTAATAGCCACTGGCTGCATGAGGCTTTTGAACATTTGAAATGTGAAAAAAGATGTACTGTAAGTGTAAGATGCCCATTAGATTTCAAAAACTTAGTACAAAAAAGAGAATATAAAATATTTCCCTAATACTCATATGTTGATTACACATTGAATTGATAATATTTTTGATCTATTGAGTTAAATAAATTATTAAAGTTAAACAATCAAAAATAATTATCAGTTAATTACATCTATGCCAGATTACATCTACAATCAACAAAGAAGATTGCCTTTAGCAATGAGAGCGTTCTCATCCAATCAGTTGAAGGTTTTATAGGGAGACCGGAAGGATTCAGCAGTCAGGAGAATTTCGTCTCTACTTCAGCCAACCAGCTTCTCCTCGGGAATTTACTGAAACTCATCCGGGTTTCCTAGCTTGGGGCCTGCTCTACAGAATTCAGACTTGCCAGCAATCCCCACAGTCACATGAGCCAAATCCTAAAATAAATCTCATTTATATGTATATACACATATATTTCCTGTCGGTTCTGTTTCCCTAGAGAACATTGACTAATACACCATGTATTGGTGACGTATGGAGTTGTTGAGACTTTCATACGGTGCTGGTAGAAATTTAAATTGGTTGGACTTTGGAACTTGTCCATATCTACTCAAGTTGAATATATGGATGCCCAGAAATTCCACTCTTAGGTATACACCCAAAAGACGTGCACACATGTGTGTTAAAGGACTTAAGAATATTCATACCAGTAAATTCATAATAGCCAAAATCTAGAAACCACCCAGATGACCAACAATAGAATGCATGTATGTCATACTTCAATAACAATATTTACAAAATAATAGTAAGAATTAGATTTCTTTTTGTGTTCCCTGTTAACGGGCAAATGCCTCTCAGGGAGAGTCCTCACTTTAACCGATCACAGAGCTCTCCTGAAGAGGGCTTGCGTGGGCGCGGGCTGAGAGCCCACTCAGAGCCTGCAGGGATGGCCAGATCTGAGCGACAGCCTCGGCGGTGGTGAGAGAAGAGGGGCTCCAAAGGCACCCGCAGGAGACCAATCCTCACTGGGAGTTGGTAGCAGCAGCAGAGGACCCCAGTGAGTATATAAGCAAAAGGCAGGCCCTAATTTACAGCAAATTCAGTTCCAGTGTCCTTGGCTTGAGACAGCACTCTTTGTCACCGAGCTCCTTCCTGCACTACTCCCCCTCCCCTAAGCACGCAGCCCGGCTTTCATGATGGCCCTGGCCCTTTTCAATCATGCAGCACACAGCAAAGCAGAGTTCAGAATGCCCGTTTCCAGTGAGGGTCACTGAAGAAATGTCATGAGAACTAATAGCAAGTTTTAAGGGACCCAGATGTATCCAGCTGAAAGAGCTCTTTCTTATAACTCTTTTCCATTTTCCCTCTCCTCTTCAACTTCAATTTTCCCCATCTAATCCCTCACTGTCAACAGGTTTAGGGTTTTCTCATCGATAAAAATGAGATCTGTGTTCTTTAGGCTTGGGGCTGCCTAGTGGACATTTGGGACAAGCTGCCAGTATACAAAGAATATAAATAAAAAGATAAAACTCATTCGAGAGGTCTCTGCCGCCAGGCAGATTATTAATATAAATTGTTGCATTTCCATAACACCTGAGGACTTTTTTTTTTTAAAGTATACCCCATAACTTTCATGTGCAAAATGATTAACTTCTGCAAAATATAAAGTGTATACAAATACTATGCAATTATAACACTTATTCTTGAAACAGTATTACTGCTGTTTGCAATACTGAGCTACAAAAATATATGGTTCAAACTGAAAAATGGCATTTTATATACCAGGGAAAAAAATTATCATTTATCATTTATCCTGAGTTTGGTCCCCAATTTTTCAAATGGGTCACAGTTTACCCCACAAGGGTCTTATAACACACATGATTTTAATCAGTGTAATGTTTGAGTATGTCTAGCCCCTATCAAGGTTGATAATAAATGTGATTTACTAAAATAAAGCAAAGTAGGTCACTGTTGTCTGCAAACACAGCTCACAACAATCAAGAGAACAAAGAGGGAAAATAAGAGGACATAGTAATTTTAAGGTGGAATATCAAAGAGTAATACCTTTCCTGGACATATAAAACCTGCTACAAAAGCACAGTACGATTTTCTTTACAGCCACGAGGACTAGTCTCCCCATTGCCATACATTACTGAGTCCTAGGATAACGTAAATAAAGTCAGAAGCCACAGAAGCTTAGAAGGGTATATTAACTTAGTTGTGCCCCATACCCAGTTAAATGCTAACCTGAGGAGATGGGATTATACAAAGTTTTCATAAACCAAAGTCACAATAACTTTCCAAGGCCACCCCGTGGCAGTCCTACCCATTTCCCTAGACAATACCTGTTGGAGAAGTCAAGGACACACTCGGCAGCCACCTCCCAGCTCTTGCCTATCCCCCTCCTTTCCCCTCTTGCTTGTTTGTGTGCAGGTATTTGTTAAGTTTCCGTCTGTGCTTGTCTACATGCAGGTGTTAGGTGTGTTTCTATTTTGCAAGGGAGGCAGGTAGCTGGGGGAGACATTAAATCTTAACCAGTCCCAACTGCTTGCCAGGACACAAATGTTGCTCATTGGCAGAGACCCTGTCCCCTCTGGAATGTATAAAAGCTCGGCATCAGTCAGTGCAGGTGTCCCTCATCTCTGACGCAAAGAGAAGCATGTGGAGCTGTAATCCACCAATCCTGACCAGAGCAGATGGCTTAACCACGGGTCCAGCCAAGGTGGAATCTTTTCCCCTGCTCTTTTGGACCCTTTGTTCAGTGCAAACAATAAAGTGGTAATTTCCTGGGAGCATTTTTTGTGCCTGAACCTGTATTCCTGCAATGCACCATATAGCAACTCACTCCACTATACCACGGCTACTCACATGACAAAGGAAGGGCCATTGCTAGGGTGCCGGTACCTTAACTATAATCCTGAGAAACTTGATTTTCCAAACAGGCAGCAAAGTCAACCTCCTTAGGTTTAAAATAAAAATACCAAATTTGTTTTATATATCAGTTAAAGAACCATATTCTTCTATCCCACTATAATCATGTTTGCAAATGGCTATAACTAGGCCAAAGGCCTAGATTTAGCGGGTATGTTTAAGGTGAGGATGAGGGGTCCTAATGCAGCAGCAGGACAGGAAAAGAAAATAGAAAAGAAACAAAGAAAAGCCATTATGCAGATGTGTGAAGACTCCCATTCTGTTTTAATTTTCATGATTATTAAGTCCCAATAACAGAGAGCAGTTACAAACTCTGCTCCATGAATCTTCATTCTTCACCCAATCAATTTGTCCTGACCATCAGCTGTGAGCAGAGAACTCCTCTAGGGGAAGGAAGATTAAAACAGTGATTATTAATAGGATACAATCCCTGGCCTTGAGAAGCTCAGTTTTTAGTGGGAAGAAAATACACCAAAGTATTAAGTCTTTATACCAAACACCTGAATGTGAACAAGCACAGATGGAAACATAACAAACACCCACACACAAACTAACAAGAGGGGAAAGGAGGGGGTTAGGTGAGGGCTGTTATTGGGATTACAGCTTATTTTTTATTTTATTCTTTATAGCTTTCTTTATTTATACAATTGGGACATCATTTTTAAGATTTTAAAATACGATGTTTTAGCTTTAAAGATGGAAACCAGTTAGAGAGTGTATCAGTTACCTATTACCATGTAAAAAAAACTACCACAAAACTTAATAGTAAAAAAATAATAGTAATCAGGATTCCAGTTCTGGGTAAAATGGTGTAAGCATAGTTCACCGTGTTTCTTTTACTGAGTAGTTATAAAACTTAGACAGAATGATAGGAGTAGCTATTTAAGGGCTCCAAAAAGTAAAGAGTAGCAAGAGGATTGGGGAAGAAGATCAGAATTTAAGTACCACCACACTAGACTTGAATTTACCATGTTTTAAAACTCCATTATTACCTTTGCCTGGACTCTGGGGAAACCCAGAAGTGAGCATCAGCTCAGAGATACCTCCAGAACCCCTCCAATACTGGCTCAAGGAACAGCAAAGAAGTCTCCTGGTAGTGATAATAGTGACAATGGGGGGCACTTTAAAAGTTTTAAGGAGGAGAATCTTGTTCTCTAAGCAGAGGAGCTGCATTCCCAAGGGATTGGTGGCAAATACTGATTGCTTTTTTCTTTCTCTCCTCCCACTGCCTGACCCTGAATGTGGATGCAGTTGCCAGACTACATAGTAGAGCAGATAAAATTAAACTCCAGCTTTCTGGGTGAAGGACCAAAAAGGAGACTTGCAGGTAATTAGAAATAACAGTGAAAAGAATTTAGACAATGACCCCCATAAAGTTGCTTATGTAATTCTTGGTCTCACTCCCAAGCTGTGCATACATCAATTTGATCCTAACCAGCATACAAAAAACTTTGAGGGCTGAGCTGAAAGGTAAACTACAATCCAAGTCACAGACTGGACACAGGGTGACATACACATGGGACAGATCTACACATTTACAAAGACTTTGTAACACATCAACCACAACTCTTAGAAGGCTGGTTAGAGCTTGCAACCTGAATCCAAGTGGGTCAATTTCCTGCCAAAACAAACAAACAAAAAAATGACAACATACTCCACTGAATTTAAACAATACACAGAATCTCATAATAATAGTCAAAATATCTACTATACAATCCAAAATAACTTGGATTATGAAGAACCAGGAAAATCTCAACTTGCATGGGAACAGACAAGAAACAGATGATAATACTGAAATAACACAATGTTTGAATTATAAGGACTTTAAAGTAGCTATTATAAAATTCCTCCACCACATAAGAGCAAACATTTTTTAAATGAATAGAAAGATAAAAATTCTTATCAAGGAACACAAGATATAAGAAGCAAGTGGAAAATTTCAAACTAAGAAACACAACTGAAATTAAAAATTCACTGAAGGAGCTCAATAGCAGAATGGAGATGGCAAAGGAAGGAGTCATTGAACATGAAGCTAGATCATTATAAATTATACAATCTATGCAACAAAAAACAATGGCAAAGTATGAACATGTGGATTCATTCAGAGACCTATAGGACAATACCAAAAGCTCTACTATTTGTGTCATCATAGTCCCAGAGGAGAAGAAAAAGAGTGTGATGTAAAAAAAAAAAAAGTTAAAGATATAATGACTGAAATTTTCCCAAATTTGGTGAAATTTTGAATCTCATTGCTTCAAGAAGCTCAGCAACCCCAAATAGGTATACTCAAAAAATCTACACCCAGACACATCATAATCAAACTGCTGAAAACTAAAAAAGAAAAAATCTGAAAGTAACCAGAGAACAATGCTTATGCACTACAACAATTTTACTGACTGCAGATTTCTCATCAGAAACCCTGGAGGCCAGAGGGAAGAGGAACAACATTTTTTAAGTGCTAAAAAAAA
>PVKH010038221.1:0-11353 GCA_004027955.1 Chaetophractus vellerosus | reverse complement strand
AAGGGACTCCCCAGGAGGCCAAAGCTGTGGGCTGGGAAAGAGAAGGTAACATGGCAGGGGTGGTGACCATGGGCATTTGGGCCACTTCCTCATGTAACTTACTTGTGCCTTCAGGACCTGCTCGAGCCCTATTTCGTATATACCACTTCCACTTTATTATGGAGTGCTGCTGTGCACGCCCAACTTTATGGTTTGGTGGGTCAGACAATACCCAGCTCATGATAGGCAACTCAGGTCTCAGGGTAACTTGATGGCCCATGGTTAAGCGTTCAGTCTCTACTAAGGCCCAGTAGCAAGCCAAAAGCTGCTTCTCAAAAGGGGAGTAGTTATCTGCAGAGGATGGCAAGGCTTTGCTCCAAAATCCTAAGGGTCTGTGTTGTGATTCCCCCATAGGGGCCTGCCAAAGGCTCCAGACAGCATCTCTATTTGCCACGGAAACTTCCAGCACCATTGGATCTGCTGGATCATATGGTCCAAGTGGTAGTGCAGCTTGCACAGCAGCCTGGACCTGTCGCAGGGCCTCCTCTTGTTCTAGTACCCAATCGAAACTAGTAGCTTTTCTGGTCACTCGGTAAATGGGCTGGAGTAGCACACCCAAATGAGGAATGTGTTGTCTCCAAAATCCGAAGAGGGCACTAAGCATTGTGCCTCCTTTTTGGTCATAGGAGGGCCCAGGTGCAACAGCTTATCCTTTACTTTAGAAGGGATATCTCGACAGGCCCCAGACCACTGGACACCTAGAAATTTCACTGAGGTGGAAGGACCCTGTATTTTTGTTGGATTTATCTCCCATCCTCTCTCACGCAAATGCCTCACCAGTAAATCTAGCGTCTTTGCTACTTCTTGCTCAATAGGGCCTATCAACATGATATCATCAATATAATGGACCAGTGTGATGTCTCATGGGAGGGAGAGGCGATCAAGGTCCCTGCAGACAATATTATGGCACAGGGCTGGAGAGTTGATATACCCCTGAGGCAGGACAGTGAAGGTATACTGCTGGCCTTGCCAGCTGAAAGCAAACTGTTTCTGGTGGTCCTTACTAATGGCAATTGAGAAAAAAGCATTTGCCAGATCAACAGTTGCATACCAGGTACCAGGGGAAGTGTTGATTTGCTCCAGCAATGATACCACATCTGGGACAGCAGCTGCAATTGGAGTCACCACCTGGTTAAGTTTATGATAATTTACTGTCATCCTCCAAGATCCATCTGTTTTCTGCACTGGCCAAATAGGAGAGTTGAATGGGGATGTTGTAGGAATTACCACCCCTGCATCCTTCAAATCCTTGATGGTGGCACTAATCTCTGCAATCCCTCCAGGAATCCGGTATTGCCTTTGATTTACTATTTTGCTAGGCAGGGGCAGTTCTAGGGGTTTCCACTTGGCCTTTCCAACCATAATAGCCCTCACTCCATGTTCTAGTCAGGGTTCTCTCGGGAAACAGAATCAACACGAGATCTCCGTTAAAAATACAAGATTTTATAAGAGTCTCTCACGTGACCGTGGGGATACACAAGTCCAGGTTCCGCTGGCAGGCTGCAAGCCAGGGGCTCCGATGAAAGACTGATGAAGGGTCCTCGATGAGTTTGCTCCGATGAAAGACTGATGAAGGGTCGTCGATGAGTTCCTGGGAGAAGTTCGCTGTCAAACGACGAGCTGGGAAATTCTCTAGAATGTTGAAATCAGTTCCCTTTTATAAGCAGTCAACTGAATGGATAACAGCGTCATCCATTCTTCATCCAATCTTGCTGATTGATGCAGATGCAATTAGCCCCAGGCTTGCTGGACCCAACAGCTGGGCACAATTACCTGGCCGAGTTGACACATTAGCCTAGCCATCACACTCCACAAGTCAGGGATCCAATGTGGGGATTCTGCCAGTTCTATTCCAATTCTATTCCAATTATGCATTCTGGAACTGGGGAAATAACCACAGAATACTTGACTTTTACAGGACCGAGATCCGATCATCCCCATAATGTTTAAGGATTCCAATTCCATTACAGCCCTCTTTACAGTAATATCTGGACTGCAGAGAAGAGCAACCACAGAGCTCTTCAGAGAAGATGGGGTTAGCCTGACAAATTTATTCCTCACAGTCCTGGTTAAAGGCGTGTCCTCTGGACATTCCTGTGTTGGGTGGGTGGGTCTCAAATGGTAAATCCATTCTAGTATTGCAATCTCTCTAAGCCTTTGAATCCCCTTGTCTACAGTATACCATGGTAAATCAGGCATTTCAACATCACACATACTAGGCCATTGTTTGGTCCATGTTTCAGTCAGCCACCCAAATAAACTGTTAGAGCCCTTTCTAACCACTCGAGCTACAGCGTTGAATCCAGAATTTCTGCTTAGTGGGCCCATATCAATAAATTCAGCCTGATGCAACTTTATATTCCTTCCACCATTATCCCATACCCTTAGTATCCATTCCCACACATATTCCCCTGATTTCTGTCTGTATAAGAAAATTCATGCAGTTCTTTCTAAGTATAACTACTTCCTCATGGGTCACACTTTGTATTTCACCTTTGGGGGCTTGTTGTGATTTTAGTCTAGTAATAGGTCTGGAAGACAGGAGGCGTGGAGGGGGTGGGTAAGGAGAAGGATTAGAGATGTCTTGAAGGCTACTGACCTCAGGGCATTCCTTTGCATTTTCTTCTGGTGAGACAGGATTAATCTCTTCAGGCAGGGGTTGAAAGGCAGATTCCTCAGGGCAGGGTGGGGGCTAGACAGTGCATACTGGAGTTTGGCTGATAACTGCCTTGTGGCAGAGAGGAGGTCCAGACTCCCTGGGGCAGGCTGGAGGCTGGGCAGTGCATGCTGGAATATGGCTGGTACCCACCTCAGAGCTGGAAGGAGGTCCGGACTCCCTGGGGCATGCCAGAGGCTGCACAGTAGAGGCTTCAGTTTGACTGGCACCCACCTCAGAGCTGGAAGGAGGTCGGGATTCCCTGGAGGCTCAATGCCAAAAGGTTGACAAGGTGTGGTCTCCACAGAGCAGGCTATCACAGGTTTATCTGGTAAAGTCTCAGCAGAATTTAGAGTTCCAATGTCCCCACCAATATCATCATCATCTCATATGTCTCCATCCCAATCCTCGGGGTTCCACTCCTTTCCAATCAATGCCCTCACTTTAATTGCAGAAACCCTGCGAGGTTGAGATTTTAGTTTCCTCTGTAGTTCTGCTACTCGTACAATGAGTGTCTGGGTTTGATTCTCAGATTTCTCAAGTCTTTGGCTACAGGAGTAAAGATTTTCTTTCAAGGCACACATAGAAACTTTCATATCTTTCATACGGCATTTAAGTTCCAAATTTGAAGATTTTAGCTCATCCCTTTCTTTTTTAACTGTATCCAGAGTATCTAGAAGGAGCCAGCCAACATCATTATACTTTTTTATGCTGCAAAATTCTGTTAAAGTATTGAAAACACTGTCACCCAGATCCTTGCTTCTTACAAGCGAGGAAGTAGGAATCCAGTGAGGTTATAATGCGTATCTCTATTGCCAGCTCATGCCATGGACTCTTAGCAACCTCTTCTTTATTGGAATGGGAGTCATTAGTACCCTTGAGTCCAATTAGAGCAGAGAACCACCTCAGATATACCATGTTTAAGACTCTGTTTCTCAAGAACCACCCCACTTCTGGTACCAGCTGTTCTAGTCAGGGTTCTCTCAAGAAACAGAATCAACACGAGATATCTGTTAAAAATACAAGATTTTATAAGAGTCTCTCACGTGACCGTGGGGATACACAAGTCCAGGTTCCGCAGGCAGGCTGCAAGCCAGGGGCTCCGATGAAAGACTGATGAAGGGTCCTCGATGAGTTCCTGGGAGAAGTTCGCTGTCAAAGGACAAATTGGGAAATTCCCCCTGAATGTTGAAATCAGTTCCCTTTTATGGCATTCAACTGAATGGATAAAGGTGTCATCCATTCTTGATCCAATCTCGCTGATTGATGCAGATATAATCAGCATCCATGCAGTAAACTCAATTAGCCCAGGGCTTGCTGGACCTAATAGCTGGGCACAATTACCTGGCTGAGTTGACACATTAGCCTAACCATCACAGATATGTACAGCTTTCAAACCACCATAATATCCAACACTACTTCAGTGGCAACACTGTGATATTGTACACACTGATTTATAGAATAGCATAGGGATTAAAGGAGAAAGCTCTGGCATAGTTCCCTGTATCTGGATTTAAATACTAGCTCTACCACTTAGTAGCTATGTGATCTCTCTTACAAATATCAATAAAATGGAGATGATGACAATAAGAACACCTGCCTCAGAGAGCTGTTTAGAGTACTAGTTTAATACATGGAAACTAGGCAGGGGGTAGTACTTAATAAGAGTCATTGTTTTATTGAATTAAACATTAAAAAATATTCCAAGAATTTCATCCTTTAAAAAGAAAGAATTAAAGTGAATATCTAGGAGACTGTGCTTTAGAATGCAGTCAATTTATACCTCACTACTAGAATAGAAACCCATCAAATAGGTGTTTTGTGGTTTTTTTTTAACAACCCCCCCCCCCTCCGCTTCTTGCTATGTTCATTTTCTTTGCGTTCCTCTGTGTGTCTGCTTGTCTCCCCCGGCTGGGGCAACCCGCCGAGTCAGCTCACCGGCTTGGTGGCCTGCCTGCCCACAGGGGCTCGCCTTTGCCCGAAGCGGCATGCCCCGCCCACGGCGGCTTGCCTTCTCGAGGTGATCTGCCTGCTCCGGGAGGCCCCAGGGACCGAACCCGGGGCCTCCCATGTGGTAAACCAGTGCCCTACCAACTGGGCTACAGCCAGTCCCCATCAAATAGGTTTTTACACAAAATACTTTACATCAAAAATTTTTTTCTAGTCAGTTGAAAAAGCGAATGGGAACATCATGGCTTTAGAAACTACTTCCCAGACAGAAAATTAGTATATATGTATTAGATACTTAAATTACCCCTGAGACTAAAAAGCAATATCCCCATATTTTGGTTCATGACTTATTACATCTTAATGTTTGTCACCAATTACCATGCTTTGCATATCATATATTCATTAAACATTTGCTCAATGAATAAAGGACTAAAAACTGATTGAATTGTTACAGACACAAATTCGGAGTGATCATTTAATTTTTTTCATTTAGTGTTGAAAGGGAGGGAAGAAGGGAGGGAAGGACAAAATTAAAATCAAAGACCTAACTGCATACCTGAAGGCACTAGAAATAGAATAGCAAACTAACCCCAAAGCAAGCAGAAGGAAAGAAATAACAGATTAGAGAAGATATAAATGAACTTGAGAATTAAAAAAATAGAGAATTGACAAAACCAAAAGTTGATTTTTTGAAAAGATCAATAAAACTGGCAAATCCTTGCTAGACAGAAAAAAAGAGAAGATGCAAATAAAATCAGAAATGACAGGGAGGACATTACTACTGACCCCACAGAAAAAGATCAGAAGAGAATACTACGAACAAGTATATACCAACAAATTAGACAACCTAGATGAAATGGACAAATTCCTAGAAACATAAATTACCTTAACTAAAAAAAAAAAAAAAAAAAAAAAAAAAAAAAAAAAAAAAAAAAAAAAAAAGAAAAAAAAAAAGAAAAAGACCTCAACAGCTCAATAACAAGTAGATATTGAAACTAATCAAAAATTTCCCAACAAAGGAGGGAAGTGGCTGTTGACAGAGCTAGAGCCTTCACTGCCAATGACTCCAAAGCCGGGCCCCTCAGCAGTGTGGCCCTCACCATGCCATCTGAGAAGACCTTCAAGCAGCGCTGGCACCTTTGAATAAAGAGCGGAAGATGTCTGACCCATCCAAGTGCAGCATCCTAACAAAATCCCGGTGATCAAAGAAAAATATAAGGGTGAGAAGCAGCTTCTTGTACTAGATAAAACCAAGTTCCTTGTACAAGGTCATGTCAACATAAGTGAACTAATCAAAATAATTAGAAGGAGATTACAGCTGAATGCTAATTAAGCCTTCTTCCTGTTGGTGAATGGACACCGCATGGTAAGCGTTTCCACACTGATTTCTTAAGTGTATGGAAGCGAGAAGGATGAAGATGGTTCCTGTATATGGTATATGCCTCTTAGGAGACATCTGGAATGAAACTAAGATTGATTGGTCATCTAATCACAGATCATTAAGAGTGTAGTGTTCCCACCTAGGAGTTTTAGGAAGTTGTTTTTGTATTTCAAGTAGAAAAACTGAGCTCCAAATGTGTACATTCAGCTTTGGAAAACTATATTATTTAACCTAGAGTGTCTTGTTTTTCAAATTTAAGAAGTTTTAAATTAAAATATTTTGCATTTTAAGTAGCCAATAAAAAGAGATCTTTGAGTTATTTTTAATGCGTTATTTCTTTCCCAATAGGAACTGCATTTTGATCAGTAACTTAAAAGGATTTGAAAGACATTGTCTTCTCTTTAGGTTCACAGAACCTGCCAACTTTTTATAGAAGAGTTTTCATTCCACTAGAGAAATCTCCATAGGAGGATCTTTAAGATTATGTTGTCAAGCATAACCTCCCAGAAAATCATTTGCCATAATAGTTGGAGCAAAGCAGGGTACATGGGGGTGTATAAAAACAACTCTGACTCTGAGCTGCCATTCAATGTTCATGATTCCTCATAGGACATATAAATAGTCAGGGCTCCTGCAATATTAGAAGTTTGATAAAACACCAAGCTGCTACCTTGGTTTGTTCTCTGGGCAGTTACATTCAGAAAAACATCATAACTTTGTAGGAATCCTGAGTAACTTAGAATTTTGATATATTTTCTAAAAAGGCTGGAAAGAAAAAAGGGGTGGTATTTCTTACTTTAGATTTTCTCTGAGAACTCAAACTAGTACCTAATTTGGAAAATAAACAAGGAGTTGTAACTTTCATTAGGACAGTGGTAGAAACTAAAACTTAAGCATTAAAATTCAGATGTACTCCTATCTTTTGGCTTAAAGCTATAGATGATTCATGTTATCTGTTAAGTGCAAAACTAACTCAAACAGGTACTTGTACACCAATGTTCATACAGCATTATTCATAATGGCCAAAAGCAACCCAAATGTACAAAACAAGGAAATGGATATACAAATTGTGGTATGTACATACAATGGAATATTATTCAGCCAAAAAAAGGAAATTAAGATCTAATACATGCCACAATATAGATGAAACTTGAAAACATCATGTTGAGTGAAATAAGAGAGACACAAAAGGACAAATATTGTATGCTCTCAAGAATATGAAATAATTAGAATACACAAATTGATAGATACAGTAAGAAGATTAAAAGTTATAAGGTGGTAGGATGGGGGACTGGGGAGTTAATCCCTAATGGGTACAGGGTTTCTGTTTAGCACGATAGAAAAGTTTTGGTAATAGATGGTACTAATGGTAGCACAATTGTTTTGGTCAGCCAAAGGCGTGCCTTTTGAAATATACCAATGATTGGTCGGTCTTTATAAAGGGTATTTATTTGGGGTAGAAGCTTACAGTTACCAGGCCACAAAGCATAAATTTCTTCCCATACCAGAGTCCACGTGTTGGAGGAAGATGGCTGCCGACGTCTCCAGGGTTCAGGCTTCCAGGTTCCTCTGTTCCGGGGGCTGCGTTTTTCTCCGGGCTTAGCTTCTGTTTCCTTCACGAGTTCAGCTGTAGACGATGAGGCTTTCTATGCTTTGCGTCTCTCCACAAGGCCAGCTGTAGACTATCGGGCGAACGGCTCACTCCAGCATCAGAACTGCTTTTTAAATCTCCTTCTCCAAATCTCCTCTCTGCTTCTCTCCAACCTCTGCTTCTACTTGAGACCACCCCCACCGAGGGGTGGGGCTCAACGTCTCACTGACGTGGCAATTAACGCCCTACTCATAACTTAATCATGCCCAGATGAACAGATGAGCTTACAAACATAATCTAATTTATATTTTTGGAATTCATAATTAATTCAAACTCAAACCATTACAACAATGTTGTAAATGTAATGAACACTATATAACTGAATACTTGAAAGTGGCTAAAGTGAGAAATTTCAGGTTGTAGATGTTAACACAATAAAAATCTTAGAGAGAGAGAAAAAAAGCTAACCTTTGAAACAACTCATCAATGGCAATTCTTGAAATAAGTTCTATATTATCAGAACATAAACTGTGAAAAGAAATCTCCATGTATTAGTCTTTTTTAAAAAAAAAAAAGATTTATTTTTATTTATTTATATATCCCCTGTTGCTGTTTGTGCTCGCTGTGTTCATTTGCTTTGTTTTTCTGTGTCTGCTTATCTCTCCCTGTTGTGTCATCCCGCTGAGTCAGCTCACCTTGTGGTGACTTGCCTTCACCAGGAGGCCCTGGGACCGAATCTGGGGCTTCTCATGTGGTAAACCCAGACCAAACCAATTGAGCCACAGCTGGTTCCCATTTAATCTTCAACTGATAAATCTCCTTCATGATTTCATTTGACTTTAATCACAACCCTATTGTTTTAGTTTCCTAAATTGCTCCAAGCAAATACCATGAAATGGATTGGCTTAAACAAAGGGAATTTATTAGCTTAGTTTTGAGGTTGTCAAAATGTCCAAATCAAGGTATCTCCAAGGCAATGCTTTTTTCATAAAGGCCGGCTGCCAGCACTCTTTGGCTACTCTGCCACATGGCAAGACACAAGGTGACGTCTGCTGGTCTCTCCCTTCTCTTTGGGGATTAGTTGATTTCAGTTTTTTGCTTCCATGGCTTTCTCTCTTTCTCTGTATTCACATCATTTATAAAGGACTCCAGTAATAGGATTAAGTCCCATTCTAAATGTGGTGGGTCATACCTTAACTGAAGTAGCCTCATCAAAAGACCCTATTACAGTTGACCTTGGGAAAAGAGCAGAGACTGATATAGGAAGCCCTGAGAGACAAGCCCTATGCCAGCCTGCAGCTGAGATAAGAAAGAAGCTGGGCCCATGGAGCCTCAAGAGGAAGAGGAAGCCAAGCGGGAAAGGCTGAAACCAGGCACAGATCACCCGCCATCTTCCTTCAACATATGGCAGCTGACTTTGGTGAGAAAGTACCGCTTATGGGACCCCTATCTCACCCCCTATACAAGAATCAACTCAAAATGGATCAAATATAAAAGCCAGGACCATAAAACTACTAGAAGAAAATGTAAGGAAATATCTTCAAGACCTTGTAGTAGGTGGTTATTTCTTGGACCTTATACCCAAAGCATGTACAACAAAAGAAAAAATAGATAAATGGGACCTCCTCAAAATTAAACACTTTTGCACCTCACAGGACTTTGTCAAAGAGTGAAAAGGCAGCCAACTAAATGGGAGAAAATATTTGGAAATCATATATCTGGTAAGAGTTTAATATCCAAGATATATAAAGAGATGTTACAACTCAACAATAAAAAGAAGAATGACCCAATTTAAAAATGGGCAAAAGACTTGAATAGGCACTTGTCCAAAGAAATACAAATGGCAAAAAAAGAAAAAAAAACAAAACAAAACACATGGGAACCGGCTGTAGCTCAATTGGTAGGGCTCTGGTATACCACATGGGAGGCCCTGAGTTCGGTTCCCAGGGCCTCCTCGAGTGGGCAGACTGCCTCGAGAAGGCGAGGCGCCGTGAGCAGGGCAAGCCGTGTGGTGAGCTGACTCGGCGGGTCGCCTCAGCGGGGGAGACAAGCAGACACAGAAGAACGCAAAAATGAACACAGCAAGAACAAGCAGAAAGGGGGGGATATATAATAAATAAAAAAATATATATATCTTTTAAAAAAAACACATGAAAAAATGCTCAACATCACTAATGATTAGGGCAATATAAATCAAAACTCCAATGAGATATCATCTCACTCCTATAAGAATGGCCACTATTAAAAAGACAGAGAACTACAAGTGTTGGAGAGGATGTGGAGAGATAGGAACACTTATTCACTGTTGTTGGTGGGAATGCAGAATGGTACAGCCACTGTGGAAGACTGTTTGACAGTTCCTAAAGAAGTTGAAAATAGACTTGCCACATGACCCGCCAATACCACTACTGGGTATATACCCAGAACTGAGAACACTGACACGAACAGATCTGCACATGAAGTTGTAAAGCATATGACAACATGGATGAACCTGGAGGACATTATGTTGAGCAAAGCAAGCCAGACACAAAAGGATAAATATTATGAACCAAATATATTATATTAACATGTTTGATTAAGAAAAAATTATACGTATCCAGTACATTAAAAAAAATATATTTATCTCCCCCCCTTGCGGCTTGTGCTGTGTCCATTTACTGTGTGTTTTTCTGTGTTTGCTTGTCTCCCTTTGTTGCATCACTGTGCCACACGAGCCGTCACCTCACCGAGACGCGCGGGCCTGCTTGCCTTCATCAGGAGGCCCCTGAAATCGAACCTCGGGCCTCCCATATGGTAAATGGGAGCTCAACCAATTGAGCCACAGCTGCTTCCCTATCCAGTACATTTAACTGAGAAATGTATTTATTCATCTGTGTTTACTTTTTAGTTTTTAATTGTTTCTATTTTCAATTATTAAATGTACAAAATAAAGTTAAAAAAAAAAGTAACACTTATGTACCTTGAGTTGGACTTTCCACAGCCTTGCAACTGTAAGCTTTTGCCCTAAATAAATACCCTTTATAAAAGAAAAAAAAACAACAACAATACACACCCAAACCAAAACAAAACAAAAAAACCCTACTTACAATTGATTTACACCCACAGGAATGGATTAGATTTAAGAAAATGTTTTTCTGGGGTACATGCAGCTTCAAACCACCTCACCTATTCAGTTTTGTTTTCTAGGCTGAGTGGTCTAGTATTTCCAGGTTTTATTTCATTCTTAGATCAAGCAATGGTTGTTCTTATGGACCTTCTCTGGCTCCTTTGTGTCTCAGAAGTCTAGCAACCTTAACTGCACAGAGAGGCTGCATTTTGATGCGATATAATAGCCAAGGTCACTTTGTCTGGTCAAACAGCAAATTTCCCACAGGCATGTTTACTTTGGCCAGCAGTTGGAAAAAAAAAAAGAAATTTAATATTTCTTTGGCTGAGGAGTCTCAAATTCCTCAGGCCTCACCATTCCTATAGTTTTTAACCAGGTCTATTTAGACCTTTATCCTATACTTATACCATGTTCTAGTCAGGGTTCTCTCGGGAAGATTAACTGTATAAATTTTTGGCAGTTTAACAGGATCCTTCCCCAAGGGGACCTGGCCTTCTCCTCATTCAAGGGGCTCTGGGTCTGTAAACTGTCTTAAATCTGGGAATTGATTAAGGGGCCGTGATTCTCTACGTCTGTAATTTGAGTTAGGGTTTTGTTCACTCGGCCTAGAACTCTTCTGTTTATACAGAT
>PVKH010038220.1:0-11356 GCA_004027955.1 Chaetophractus vellerosus | reverse complement strand
CTTGTGGGTGGCTTCTGCTTCTATTCACGGCTGGCTCTGCTTCAGTTCATGGGTGGCTGGCTACGCTCCATTCACGGGTGACCTGCCCTGCCCATGGCAGCTTTGCCCTGCCTGTGGCAGCTTTTTGCCCTGCCCATGGCAGCTCTGCCCACCCACGGTGGCTAGCCCTCCTCAAGGTGGTCTGCCCACTAGGAGAGGTCCCCAGGAACTGAACCCAGGGCCTCCCATGTGGTATACCAGTGCCCTATCCACTGGGCTATATGGCTGGTCCCTGGGACTGAGATTTTTTAATAAAATAAAGTAAAAAAGAGACATTGGCCTCATTGTGTTTTGATCTTCCTTATCTATATTTTCTATTCTAGTTTCATTGCATCCTCTCTCAAAAGACAGTAAGCAAGCACCTGTCCTGTTTATTGAGGATGCCAGGCTATATGCCAAGACCCCTTTTCAATAGTTGAACTGGTACTTAAACAGAAATATCCACTACCCACCAGTGGAGCATCATTCTGTCCTGTGTTTTGTCTTGTACACAGTCTTGAGGTTTGCTCTGAGACTGTGAAACCACTATTAATTTTGGATACTAAAGGAACAATGCATTTTTCAATGACCTAACTTCAGTCAATTTATTGCCAAGTGGTGACATGGACCCAAATTGTATTTCTTTTGGACATAAGTAATTATGGAATGTTGCTAATGTAGTTCTGTAGCCCTAACATTTATAACGAATGAAAAATATCTCTAAGTATAGGCACTGACCATGCCTATAGGGAAACACTAAGATTGGCCAGTGCTAGCCATGGATTTAGGCCATCATTTTCAAGTTAGTGAAAATGTTGCTGGAAGGCATTATGTGAGGGAATATTACAACCATGGAGATGATGACTTAGGAGAAGAAACCATTCCACTGACACATGAAAGAGAAATTCATGCTTCTCAGTTGCTTGCATTGTATGAGACAAGGTGGGCTCCACAACCAGAAAAAGAAGAAATAAAACTAATTGCCAGACTTTAACACATACACTGTACTTGCTGGCAAGGATTGGGCTTTAGGATCATCAAATACTGAAAGTGACAATTGCAACAACAGCTAAACTAAATATGGTAACTGAGCTTTTATCAGAAATCCATTTGCAGTATAGACTAGCATTATAACTCACAGAAGCCTTGGAAGCTATATTACACCTCATAGAAGCTAAGGAAGGCATATCTATTACTTCTTAATGACACTTCTAATGGGTTAAAGATAATGAAGTGTCAAAATTATTATTGTTCTACGAATTGGTGCATGGTAATTTTACACAGTAAGATCTGAAATCTTATGGAGGGAGCATGTGTTTGTTTCTTTTTAAAATAAATTTAAAATATACTTTACTTTTTAAAAAGTACAATCCTGAATAAATTCCACTTTTAAAATTAATACCAAGGTAATAAAATGTAAAGAAATATTAATCACAGTTTAAATACTAATATTGATTTTTCACAGGTTATTTTTTTATTCAAGCACTTAAATAGAGATTTTTGTTAAACTTTGCTATTTAATGTTTATTTTTTTTAAAGATTTATTTATTTTATTACATATCTCCCCTTCCCCCCCCCCCCGTTGTGGCGACGCGCCGAGACTTGTTCACTGCGCAGGCGCGGCTTTCCCCACTTGTGGGCGGCTTCTGCTTCCATCACGGCCGGCTTTTCAGTTCGCGGGTGGCTGGCTGTGCTCGATTTGCAGGCGACCTGCCCTGCCCGTGGCGGCTTTTGCCTGTCTGTGGCAGCTTTTTGCCCTGCCCACGGCGGCTCCGGCCCACCCATGGCGGCTTGCCATTCTCAAGGCAGTCTGCCCGCTAGGAGAGGTCCCCGGGAACCGAACCCAGGGTCTCCCATGTGGTTTCCCAGCGAGCTCTTTATCCACTGAGCTATCTAGCCGGGCCCTATTTAATGTTTCATATATTTGCAAAGTCTCTTCTTAGTATAAGATTCTATATTTCACACTCAAAATGTTATTGTTTTAATTAAATATATATTTGTTCATACAGAGTTTCCATTAGTAAGTATGGAAAAATCTTATCTCTTTTATAAATGTGGAAATCATTTAGATGTCAGATACCTGGAATCCAGATGTTCCTATTAATCCTCAGGCATTTCCTCTGATGAATGGAGTGATATTTCACTAGTGAGGGCAAATTGACAGGATTTGTTAATGGAGAAAACAGCACATCCAACATTGTCCAAAATATCAACATAAAGGGAACAAAAACTCAGGTTATTGGCACATCAGCTTCTTCCTACTTCTAGTTCAAAAATCAATAATAACTGAGACAATATTGAATTCCCATCCTGGAGAGCTCTGACACATTCTCTAATGGAGCAGCAACAGTCCCCCAAATGAACAGGCAGTGACTGGTGAATGAGGATGATCCATTGTTGGGCCCCTCATATTGATGATTATGCTTATGAGCCTTCGCTTTATAAATTGAAATTTAGCCTAGTGTTGGGGGATGGCCAAGAGTTGCCTCCTGAGAGCCTCCTTTTTGCTTAAACATGGCTTCTCTCTAAGGTAAACTCAGCATATAAATGCATTACCTTCCCCTCAGCATGGGACATGACTCCTAGGGATGAGCCTCCATGGCATCAAGGGATTACTACCAAGTAGCAAATAGACTGGGGAAAAAAAAAACCTTGAATAAAAGGGGGAAAATGTAAAGACAAATGATTTTGTATGGCTAAGAGACTTCAAAGTGAGTTGGGTGGTCATCCCAGAGGTTACACTTATTCACACCTCAGCAGGATCTCATAGACTGCTAAATTGGATACTACCCCAAAAAGTGGGGATCCTAAGGGTTCTGGAGACACTCAGGTCCTATGGACAGGGAATAGCACTGGAGTTTGATGCCTTGCCAGTTGGCCCTACTTTGTAATTTGTGCTCCTGAGAGTGACAGAGGTGGATTCAATTATGTGTTTCCTACACATGGCTCATAAGTCCTTTCCAATTAAACCTATTCTTGGTGCTGAAGTTTGTAGTCATATGTCCAGAGACTCAAATCTTTGAGCTGTCCATGTGCCAGCTGGGCCCAGAACCTCAGCAAAGTTGCAAACCCTACTCTTCAGTTCATTGGAATCACCCAGAACAGCTAACAAGGAAGTAAGGATTGACAACCACCTTACCAAGGAAATGAGAGAGCTGACAACTGCAAACAAGAGTGTCCCATCCATTAACTGTATGTTATTGAAACCTCCTCTCAATTAGAGGTGGAGTGGACATCATTATTCCAGTGTCCTCAGAATTGGGGAATGAACTATGGACTAGAGTGGACTTAGTGGTATTCAACTATAGACATATTGTGATTCTAGCATTTGAAGAAATTACAACTGATGTGGAAGCAGTAAGTACTGGAGGCTGTGAGGGCTGGGACAGGGAAAAACAGTTGTAGTATGGAGGATTTTTGGGACTTGGCATTCATCCTGAATAACATTGCAATGGCAGATATAGGCCATTTTATATCATTGCATAACATGCAGAACTGTGTGGAAGAACTGTATGGTACATGCTCAGTGGCAAAGCTCCAGGATGCATTTATCAATGCAATGAATGTGCCACACTAATGAAGGATGTTTATGTGGGAGGGTGTGGGAGGTGTGTGGATTGGGACATATGGGAATCCCCATATTTTTTGTGTAAAATTTATGTAATCTAAGTAGCTTTTAAAAAATATTACTTAAAAAAATCAATAATAAACAATCATCCCCTACATGCTTGTTCTAGTTAATGCTACAGCACCCACTAATTGTAAATCTCTCAGTGATATGATAAATCAGAGGAGTTGAGAATCCAGGTTTATTGAGAATTAAATTGTTATTATTATTACTTTTTATAAAATATATTGAAGTATATCATTCATACCTGAGTATACATAAACAATAACTGTAGAGTAAAAGTTTTGAATTTACAAAACAATCTTGTATATTATGATACAGGGCTCCCATATATCACACCACCACCTTCATCTTGCATTGTTGTGAAATTATTGTTAAAAACTATGAAAGAGCACCATCAACATATATTACTACTAACTATAGCCAATATCTTACCTTTGGTGTATTCATCCCCAACCCACCCAAATATTAACACCCTGAATTAGTTTCATATATTTGTTATAGTTTATAACAAATATATGAAACTATAGTTATAGTTTGAGAGAATGTTCTCAACTTTGTTCTGTTAACCATAGTCCATCTTCCACCACTGGATTCCCTGTCTTATATAGTCCCATGCTGTGTAGAGTAGATTCAAAGTGTATACTCAATGGCTTTCATTTTCACCACAGAGTTGTACTGCCATTACCCCAGTCAATTTAAGAACATTTTTATTACTCCAAAAGGAAAAATCCCATGGTTATTACATTTCTGTCTTAATTTACAATTTAATTAAATTGTGCTCAAACAACATATTCATCATTTAGTGCCAAAGATACATGTGGTACAGGATTTGGTCTTTGTCAAAATGCACATGCAAAGAATTGCACTCTTTACTTATCTGTGTACTAGTTAGGAAAAGATGTTTAATTGTGCTGGTCAAGTGCTTTATACATTTACTAAAGTTTATTTCATGTTATAAATTCTGATTATATTATATGTATATTCCTTTTTCTTTACAAGCTGCTTGAGCCTGAGGGGAGCACAGCAAAGCTGGACCTGAGAAGAGTGCTTTAGTAGCAGGCTTGGCATTCAGAGTTGTCTGAAGACTGAAATTTGGAATAAAGGAGTCAACCCCAGTGTTTCCATTGTTTTCCATGAGAGATGGGCTCAGGACCCACACATTTGAGGGTTTCAGCACTTGTCAGAGTTCTAGCAAACACTTTTGTTATTAAATGAAGTTGAAAACATAACATGGAGGTCCATTTCCTACTAAAATGGTAAATTAGCCCAACCTGCTCCCTCTGTCCCATAATATCTGTCCCTGAAAAACCTGCAGAGGAAAACATGATATACAGGAACAGGAAAACCTTCAGTCATGAAAAACCTCTGGGAGGAGGGAAGGCTGTTTTGGCCTGGGGTGTGTGTGTATGTATGTGTTTGTGTGTGGTGGAGGATGTGACTAGCTGCAGCCTGGAGGATAGGTGCCTCCTGTACCTGTGAGAGGTTAAACTTAAGACAAGTGTTTTCTTGTCTGTGCTGGGTTATTCACATGCACTGACTTGTGAAAAGCTTTGCCTACTTCCTGCCCTTACAACAGGAACCAATGGCAAATTACAGTCCTTTGATGTGGTATCAACAGGGGTAAATTAAGACAGAGCTGACCAAAAACCTTGCTTGGTGAGGGACTGGGAAAATAGGTGGGGAGTGATGTGTCCAAAGAGTCACACACACCCACCCTTCTCCAAGCCCCAGACCAGTGGATTCCAGCCTAATCCTATGCTGGATGTTCCTGGAGACATGGGAGTGAAACCCTGAAAAAATATTTTGGGGGGCTTAAGACTCCACAGGTGCATGAACACAGGGTCTTGGTTGCTGGAGGCTCTCTGCACAAAGGCTATTCAATCTCATCCTATTTATTTATTTTTTTAAGTAAACTTTATTTTAACTTCAAAAAATAGAATAACAGACAAAAGGCAGCTTAACAAATTGAAACATTAAGAAATTCTGTCCAGACACATATTGTTTGAATATAAAATTGATTGTTCCCATATTTAATACTCCCAGAAGTTTATGTTGGTCAGTCTGACTAGCCAAACCTCATAAAAATAGAATCATACAAAATGTCCTCTTTTATAGCTCATTTCTTTTTCTGTTCATATGTCTATCAAGTTATAGAATGTGTTACAATAATGTGTCTATATCTCATGGTTGGAATATACATACAGATGGACCACATTTTACTTGTTCATTCAACTAATGTATATTTTGCTTGCTAACAGATTGTGGTTACTAGGAAAATACATTTCTCATAAAAATTACTGTATATGTTTTTGGTTGATAGAAACACTCATTTTTTCTTGAGTATATAGAAATTGGTGGATCGAAAGTAGAAGTACATTTTTTGTAGCATATACTGACAAGTTGTTTTTCAAAGTGAAACTATATTTCACCCTCTTCCCAGGAATATATGAGAGTTCAAACTACTTCATCTACATTCCAACATTTGTACTCAAATTGCATACATTTTTTAATGAAATATAGAGGGTGTGTAATATTATCTCACAGTAACTTTAAACTTTATTTTCAAGATAAATCATATTTATCTTATATGCATAAGAAATAATTAGATATCCTCTTTGGGGAAATACATTTACAATATTTTCATACATTTTATTTTTGGAATTTTTGGGGAGTTGCATATATACTGGATATGAATCTGTTGTCAAATATATTATTTTAATGAATTATAATCAAACATTTTACTTTTGATCTCAATTAATGATGCAATTTGGTGGACAGCAATCATTAATTTCAATTATACCAATTTCATTTGTTCTTATATTTCATTTAGTGACTTTAAAATAATAATTAATAAATAATAATTGGCCTATGACTAATCAGATAGAGCTCTGTTATATATTTTTTTCTAGAATCATTGCTTGTTTGCATGTCTTTTTATCATTCTCAATAGTTTAAAAAATTATCTTTCATGGCATTAATATTTAGGAATTTTGATAAGCATGGGTATAAGTCAATTTTTCAAACATGAATATCATTTTTTCCTGTAAATATTATTAGAAAGACCATTCATCTGTCCTCTAAATTGCCTTGATGATATGTTATAAATCAAGGCATTGAATAACTCTGGGTCTATGTATGACCTCTCTATTCTATTCCATTGATCTTACTATCAGTCCTTTCACAAGTACCACATTGTCTTAACTTATGTAATCCTGTAAATGTCTTGAAATCTGGTAGTTTTTTCCCAATCTTTGAGTTTCAGTATAAATTTTAAAAATATGTTAATAATAGAAATTATGCTGAAACACACACAAAATCACAAACCAACAAAGAAAAGACTATTAACCATTTTTTTTCAGATTGCAACCAATTGAATAGATAGTAAGCTACTAATTTATATCTTAACAATCTGGATATTTTCTTTTAGTAAATTGGATATACTGCACTAATTTTAGTTTCTCTATACTTTTGAGCAATATTTCCTACTTTTATAGAAGATTCTGTGTACAGTTTTCTTAATATATACTTCTACAGACCTTATAGAATTTTTGCTACTTTGAACACTATTTTTTTATCATTTACTAATTTTTTTATAGAATATAAAAACACAACTTAGCTCAGAAAATGAAATTAGCAAAATGGTGGAGTATGGAATTCCAAGGGCCTGTACTTAAACAGAAGCAGTGGAAAAATCATCAAAAACTTTCAAAATCAGCTTGTTGGGTCATTGGAAAATAATAAAAAATAAGAAGAAATTTGAAGAAGATATATTACAGGATAAATTTATTTTCACATAGCACATTTGGGTAATATGGGCTATATGTTAAATTTGGTACATATTTTCAAAAACAACTTGATTTCAGACTTTTTGTGTGTAATATCATGTGTAAAGAGTTTTTGACTGGCTACGTGTGAACATGACCTTGAGAAAACATACATTTTCAGAGCTGCTCCAGAAAACTGATGAAAAGAGTGAAATTTGGGTTTAATTATGCTTAATGTGAGAAAGTTCTGAAAATGTCATAAAGGTTTAGGAATTCAGGAAAAATAAATCTTTACTCACTGGATATAATTATTAAGAGCAGTTTCACAAGTGGTACCATTTGTAGTGCAAAAAAAATATGTTAATTCAACATAAAGATAAGACCTTTTTAAATGATACTGATGGGAAATAGGATAAAGAACACATAATTAAAAATATCAAGAGGACCAAGACAAAATACTTTATAGATGATGGGGCTTAAAACTTTATGTAGGTAAAAGCATTGAGTAGTTATATCAAATAAATTATAATTTGAAAAAACATTGAGAAGTTCACAAAAATTGAGGAGGAGTTCAGGGAGGATAAAAATGATATTTTATAAAATTTGCCTTAGAATTTGTTGTGGCGCTCACCCTAGAAAGAATGTGGAGATGAGTGGTTAACAAACATATATTAAAATTTCATTTATGAATATTCAAATTGCTAATGTAAATGTTTTAAAAATTAGAATGTTTCCAAGGGCATATGATGTGTATTTATGATAATCTGATGTTTAAGAGAAAATTAAAGGGGAAACCAATATTTGAGAAATACTATGAGTATTGTTTATATTTCATGGAACAAAAGATAGAAATTCAAATGAATGAGGGCTCAGCCAAGAATGGGTAAAACTTGAAATGGAATGGATAAATAGAGGATGTTTTAAGTTTCTTATAATAATCCATGGTAACAGAAAAAATATTAAGGGTAGATTACTTAGGGTAATGAATGACTTGGTAAGAACCATGAAATATCAGAATTATATCAGAATTATGATCAAGTCTAGTTGAACCAATGAGGGCAAATGTGGAATTGCAAAAGAAATTTTGGAACTTTTAATAAGTCATTATAAGGTTGAGACAAAGGCATACATGCATAACTTTGAATTGTAAAAGTTTAATCTTTTAGAGACTTCTATTAATTTCTTAGGCTGCTCAAAGCAAATACCATGAAATGGTGTGGCTTAAACTATTGGAGGGTTTTCTCTCATGGTTTTGAGGCTGGGAAAATGTACAAATCAAGGCATCATCAATACTGTGCTCTCTTCCCAAAGACTGGCATTCTGGGGCTGGCTGGCTGTGATCCTGGTCCTGGTGTCATACAACAAGGCAAATTGCGGTGTCTGCTTGTCTCTGCCTTCTGTTTAAGATTTCACTGACTTCAGCTCCTTGCTTGCACAGCTTTCTCTGCCTCTGACTCAATTTCTTTTGCTTACAAACTATTCTAGTATTAGGATTAAAACCCACCCTGAGGGCTGGCTGTATAGCCCAGTGGATAGGGCACCAGTTTATCACATGGGAGGCCCAGGGTTCAGTTCCCAGAGCATCTCTGGGTGGGTGGACTGCTTGAGAAGGCAAAGCTGCCATGAGCAGGGCAGAGCCACTGTGGGCAGGGCAAAAGCCACCATGGGCAGGGCAAAGCCACCACGAGCAGAGCCACCCGTGAGCAGAGTAGAGCCACCTGTGAGCAGAGCCACCCGCAAGTGGGGCAAGTTGCCTGTGAATGGGCAAGGCCACCACTCACCAGTGAAGCTGACTAGGTGCATTGTCACAGTGGGGGGGAGGGGGTGGATGACTAAAAGCAGGAATAAAATAATAAATCTTAAAAAAAAAAAAAACACCTTGATTTATGTGGGTCACACCTAAACTGAAGTACCCTTATAAAAAGAAAATATTTGCAATTAGTTTAAAAACAAAGGAATGGATTAGATTTAAGGACATGTTTTTCTGGACTACATACAACTTCAAACCACCACACTCTACTCTCTGGACTTCAAAAGAGAAAAGTTCTTTCCATTTGCAAAATACATTCACTACATCACAATATCCCAAAATCCTTAAGTCATTGCAATAAAAATGATTAGTATAAAATTTGATTATGGATTTGGTCTGCTGGGGCATAATTCTCCTCGGACTGTGGATCCAAAAAACCCAGGGAACTTGTTATATGCTTCCATTATGCAAAGAAGGGACAGATGTTACATAAAAATTTCCATTCCCATAGGGATAAATTGAAAGGACAACTAGGGTTGCAGGTGCCAAAAAATTCTGAAACCATGCAGGACATAAACAATGTTCTATCCTCTGAGCCTGATGAAGTGGCAGCCCCACCCATTCCAAGTACTTGTGCAGCAGCCATGATTTGTCTGATCACTGCGTGAAAGCTTCACCCTCTCAAAGCTTTGAGATGGTGCTCAGAAACTCTAAAATCCCTGGAGCACATGCTCCACACTCATCAAGCATTAGGGTAGCAGCCAGACTTTCTGCAATCCCCAGGGCACAGGCTTCACCCTCTAAGAACACTTTGGTGATAGCATTCTTCCTGAACAATAGGGTGGAATGACCACCTTTTCCAAATGCCTTGCATTTCACACACATTCCTCACATATGAGTGGGCCTACTCCTTTGGCCTAAAAGATGTCCTCAGTTCAGATCTCAATTTTCATGGTCCTGTTGTTGCCAGATTTCCTCTAGTTTGTTGGTTATGTTTAAGAGCATGCCCATATAAGTTAGGCCAGTAGTTTACTAAGGAAATGAGATAAGAGAAGAAAATAACAGATTACAGGTTCCCAGGTATAGTTGCAGACTGGTCCAGGAAGAGAAGAAGAAAAAAACAGGAGAGGGGGAAGGCAGGGGATGATTTAGCTACTGTGCTTGCTTTTTAAACCATTAATTATTCCTCCTACTTGCTAATGGTTTGGGGGAGAGGTCCCAATTGTTTGTTGTTTTGATAGATTACCCCCTGAGTCATTTCCCCAGGGGGTCCCAATGACAGGGCCCTTTGATAATATCCAGGACTTTTCATTGATCCTGGATGATCAAGGAAACTTATTGCAGGTTCTTCCAGCAGCTTTCTAGTGGGTATCTTTCAGAGCATTTCCAGGTGGAATTCCATGGCTTTGGATTTCATGGTCACATTTTTCTGCCAGGTCTCAGATTAATCTTCTTATTCCCCAAACTAGCCTTCTTAAACTCCCCCCTCAGCGGGTTTACACCTTTACTCTTAAGAGGATGCTGAAGTCATTCTGCTGTAATCACTTCCTGCTAGTTGAGGCAGAAGGCCCTGCCTGAGAAGGTGTAAAACCCTCTTGCTACTCTATTGTGGATGGGGGAAGACAAATCTGGCACCATGGGTGGGGCTGGATATAATCCCCCTATGGCTAACAAGGTATTGATTATGGAAGAAATTAACTCAATTAGAATTTTGAAGATGTGTGGTTCCACTAAAACGATGCTGGACTGAAAGAGTAGGTGCCTATAAATGCTGCATTTTCCCAAATGTGGGCTTCAGCTTGCAGGTTTCAAATGCTCTTTAGGACTATTTCAGAGTGATTTACATAGAGACAGCACTCCTCTTTAAGGAACAGACATGTTCCTCCCTGTGCTGCTCTTAACATGTTAAGTGCCCTGCAATTTTGCAGCACCACAGCAACAAGAAAGTCCATTTTCTGTCTTTGAGCTTCTAAGGAAAGCCTAGGTTTTTTTAAAATTCTGTTAGCTCTAGGGAGAGATTGTAATAGACAATGGGGTTTGGTATAAATTGTCAATCCCAGTCTTCCATGGTAGTAGTTATGCTTGAAACAACTTACAGAGGTATGGGGAGGCACGGCCCAAGAAATAAACTCAAAAAGATAGTATAGGGAACTGGCTATAGCTCAAATTGTAGGGCTCTGGTTTACCACATGG
>PVKH010038219.1:0-11355 GCA_004027955.1 Chaetophractus vellerosus | reverse complement strand
TAATAAGCAAAACCTATAATCCTTTGCTTTCAGAGAAGCCAGACTGTAGGCTGCCTTTTGCAGCCCCAGCCCACGATTTGGAATGCTGGATGCTCGCGAGCTCACTTTGCTGCGACATTTTCCCCCCACACCTGCCTTAATTCTGACTGCATTTTGCCAGATCCTTCCCCCTGGAAACTGAACTCTGTTGTCTATGTCGGGCCCCAGCCCCTGGGTGAGTTTCTGCCTCAGTATGGGGGAGGGATCATGACACTGCCACTCACTGACTGACCTCTGCCAGAAACTCCTGCAGCCTTTGTCACACACCAGACCTTTCTGGAATCGAGGAAGGAATCAAATTCAAGTTTGCTACACTTCTGGGACATTGTGACTTCGACTCTTCACTGTCTCTAAAAGACAGGTCCTCACATTCAAGCTAATTTCTCCTATCCCCAAGTCCCCATTTCTGGCAAAATTCTCACATCCCAGAGGTTCAGCATCCAGGTCCTAACACACCTCAAGGTCAACCCACACATAGAACTCATCAATGGTGATTGTTATCTGGGTCTGCAAGTGTAGTTCAAAAGACCAATAAGGGTCTCCACATGCAACTCACTATTATCCTCTACTTTATAGCTGTGGCAGCTGCTTGTAACATGAGGTCTTCCTGGACCTTGCTCTTAAAGGACCACCCATGTCTTAACTGCTATGACTCAGGAAGCCGTATCCAAAGGTACATTACACAATTTCCTCTTCCATTTTGGCTCTCTTATTTACAACCACATAACTCTACTATATTAACCCTGGAAGCTTATCATATATAGTTCATTGGAGAGCACGAGCAAGGATGGCTTCAGCCCATTCCCACAGATGTTGTTTTTCTTGTATTTCTAAACCATATTCTCATTCTTGCCCACCTCCCTCCTTTCCTCCATCCTCCTTTCTCCCTTCCCCTCCCCTCCTCTCATTCTCTCTGTCACACACATATACTTATGTGTATCACAAACATACAGCTACTTCTTAGGGCACAGTCTGTATTTTGTGATTTCTTTGATATATCTGCCAACACTGCCCTGCTGAGAAGGGCTCTCTGCTCATGATTTGTACTGAATGGAACACTGACTGCGTTTTGGGCCCTTGCTGTTGATTAGCTGATCAAGCTTATCGGTGGCTAATACAAGAGGGAACACAGTTCAGCGCTCTCACAAACACGTGGACACAACTGGAGCCCTGCAAGTCTAGGAACTGAAAAAGAAATAAAGAGCCCCAAAATTTACAGTTGACTCAAAAGTTGACTGACACAGTTACAATGCTGGCATGAGTTCTAGGACTCTATATAGAACTGCACTCACAAACCATACCTCTTCTACCTAAATCCACTAAACTTTCAGGAGTTTCCTGACTACTGAAGAGGTGGTTGTTGATGGTAAAGAAATTGCCAAGGAAGTAGAGGCAAGATAGAGTACCTTTGCCAGCTGACTCCCTTTGATTTTTCCACAAATAGGAAGGACAAGAGGTCTTTCTGGAATTTTTGGTGGTGGAGTAAGTCTAGTATTTGGAAATAGGCAACTGCTTAGAGATGATGGTAATAAAAACGTCTCTGCTGTAATTTTGGAGGCATAATCTAATCTTTTGAGGAAATTACTGTTCAGTTCTCACCCATGATGACAAGACAGACTAAATGGAGGCTCTTTGGGAGTGCTAATCCTGTGAGCCAGGGTATACAGAGAGAAAGTTCTAGATGAACTGGGAGAGGGTAAGTCTGAGGGTTGCCTATGAAGACAATGAGCTACAGGAAAGGTACTCGAACCCTTGCTGCTTGGGCCACACAGTGTCCAAGTATCCTTCTCTTGGTTACAGGACCCCTATTTGTCACAGGCATCCAGCCCTTCCCAGGAGGCCCACATGTTTTGGGAACTCCAAGCCCAGGAACCCTGGCCTCAGTGACTGGTTTAGGAAAGGACATGAGCCCAACCTGGTTCAGTCAGGCAAAAGTCTATGTATTTCTTCTAGTGGTTGAGAAATCCAAGCTCTTCCTTCCTGGAAGTGAAAGGAAGTGTGTCACCTAGAGGGATGAGCCAGCTAAAGTGGAACCAACTGCCCCAAGGACTAAGAATTGAAAATAAACACGAGAAACCGAGTCTTTTAACATATTGTTAGAGCCCCATGGATCGAGGCATCCCTGAGCCCAAATCTCCTCTGCCTTTTACATCACTTAAAGTGATTAATTTCTCTTATCATCAAAGCCAGTCAAAGTTAGGTTCTCTGTAACTTGTAATCTAAAGCCTCTTAACTAACAAAGCATTCCTGGGAGGGAAGCCAAGCTCAAAAGTCCAAAGAGAGACTAACTCCTACTGGAAGCTAAAGAAGTCAGGCCAGTGGTCTGAGGACGTAAAAGCAGGGACAAAGACGGTGAGGTCGAATGACTGAGGGAACCAGTGCTGAGGTCACAGGTAGACCTTGGTATGTCCTGCAAAACTCAGGTCGAGTCTTTGAAGGAGTCACACCAGGGCAAACACAGGCTTCAGTGAGGCGTGGAGCTCATGACTAACCTATGTTAACCTACATTCACATTGCATTAGGGATAGTTAGCACCCCCTGACATGTGCCACTCAGATGACTATGCCGAGAGTGACCAAGGGTGGAGCAAATGAGAAGGTGAGGCACATATGCAAGTGTGTGAACGCTGAGAGCTACATGGGGGGAAGTGGAGTGTTACCTGCTGGCTCCAGGCAATTAGGATGCACTGATGGATCCTGACAGACTGGGTGGGGTGGAGAGCTGGCACTTTATATAAAATGTAAGTCTGTTGGAATACAGCAGGGTGGGTTATAAAAGGTGTAAACTGAATAGAGGAATATAGGTCCTGCAGGAAAAGGGGGCGGGGAAGCTAAACTAAATGGCCTCAAAGTCTTTGGTTAACACTGAATGAGCACTCTCAGGCTGGGGTGCTGGACCCGTTGGTTGATTAAAGCACTGTCAGCCTTCTGGAGATGTCATCACCAGACTGCCACCAACTGCCTCTGTCAGCTGTTCCCAGCGCTGCACACCCCATCTCCCCAACCTAGAAGTCTGGAAAGTGGCAGAAGAACATGGGGGAGAATCCTTGCCTTGGCACTTCAAAATACCAACTGTTCCAATTAGGAAATTACTCCAAGTAGGAAGTTTTCTGGAATGTGAATGCCTTTAGAGAGTGAAGGAAAACAGGCATCAAAGTGAATGAGGAAGGCACCAGAAATGGAGGAATCAGCGGTTAAAAATGAGGAGAAAGTAGGGTGATATCAAATAAACATGACTCTTCTTATTTCCATTTGTAATGAGCTAAGCCAATAATCACTAATTATTAGAAATAAATATTTATGACATTTTCCAGAATGTAGGCTGATGGTAATACCACTAGTGATAGTATTTATTGAGTACTTTCTATGTGTTTGGCACTTTGCTGATCATTTGACCTGCATTATCTCATTTTGTTCCTGCAACAATTGTGTAAGGAACTATAATTATTTCCATTTCAATAGAGAAAGTGAAGTCTTAGAAAAATTAAGGAACTTGCCCATACATCTAGTAAAGAGGCTGAGCTATAAGAACTGCACTAACTAGAGCAAAGAGGGTAGCTCTGTGGAACGTCATCCTTTCCATAGTAGTCTCTGAGATGCCAACTTGAACAATTATCAACATTTTTAAAAGAAATTCTTTAGGTAATTCTCAAAAGCAAACAATATGAATATGTAATGTCATTTCCCACACAACTTAGGCAAAACATGCAAGTTGAACAGTCCTAGCAATGCTAATATTTTAAAAACCTTTTAAAATTATAGAGTACAGATAGAGAAAATTGTATGATAATTGTCAAGATGAATGAATTATAATGAATTATTATTTATAATATATATTTACAATATAACCACCATCCAAATGAAGAAACAGAAATTTGGTACCCACCCAAAAGCCCTCTGTTTCCCCTCATTCCATCATACCCCCCCTCCAGTCCCCCAAGGAAAGAATGGCCTGTTAGGGCAATTGCTTCCTTGCTCTTCTTTAGAATTTTATTCCCCAGTGTGCATCCTAAACACTCTAGTTGCATGTTGCCTTATTCTCTGATATGACTTTTAAGTCTATTTTAATCTACAGGTTCTCCATTCATTCTTTCCTCTGTTTTCTTGTAAAAGTGATGTTTGGAGAAGCCAGGCCATGCAAACCTGTAAAATGGCAAACTTTCCCACAGTGTGGATTTTGTTGATTGCATCAATGCAAATATTATAACTAGTTAGCAGGAATCAAACCATAAACAGGGCTTCAGGAAGATTAAATGTAAACACCTGGTTGTAATCTGCCAAATTCACAAGAGCATTAAGTTCCTTTAACAAGGACTATAGGATTTTTTTTTTTTAAACAGAAGTACTTTGCTACAGTTGTTTTGAAATAATCTGTTTATTCCTTCCTTCTTGCTGACTTATACATACATTTCCTAGAATATGTGGTAAAGGGAATATGCCAAGTTGGATATATAAGGAAGGCAAGAGAATCAATAAAACTAAACAAAACAAAAGCATCTTTCTTGAAGTGATTAAAAAAGGAAATGGAAAGGACCAGGGACCTCTACACAGTCCTTTGGCTATTTGAAAGTTTGGCACGTTTCTGCTGCCAGCAGAAAAGAGATGGATGGTTGCAAAGTAAATCAATAAAAGAGTAATATAAAGCTCAGTACAATTCTTTTTGCAATATACTCACTTTCTCTCTCACATTTACTTTTTTAGTTTTTGAGGTACCTGGGGCCGGGGATTGAACCCAGGACCTCGTATGTGGGAAGCTGGTGCTCTACCACTGAGCCACATCGGCTCCCCTGAGTTGGTTTTTTCGTTTGTTTTGCTTGTTGTTTGTTTTTGTTTTCAGGAGGCACCAGGGACCAAACCTGGGACTTCCCATGTGGGAAGCAGGTGCTCAACTGCTTGAGCCACATCTGCTTCCCACATTTACTCTTAACTCCACATTCTTTTCAAGTCCTAGCTTCTGAATAGTGATCTTTGGGCATGGAATAAAAATAGTTTTGCAGTTAAGCCTGCTAGCTGTAAAATCTTAGGGCAAGCTATTTAACACAAGTTTTCTTTTATGTACCGTGAGGATAACAGATACCTTACGGGGTTGCTGGGAAGCCCAAATGAGATAATAGCTATAAAGTGTCATCTAGTAAATGCAGAGCAAATATCAGTCTCTTGAACTCTTCCCTGCCAAGTTGTACCACTTTTCCTTTAAATATGTTGACTTTAAAAATTCAAGCCATTGACAATTAAATGTTCAAATAAGGGGCATGATTCTGAATCTTCATCTCACCTTATGCAGATTAAGCCTTTTTGATATTGTCTTTGTGAATTTAGGTATTTAGCAATAAGCATACACTTAAGGAACCAAGAACAAAAACCCTCCTTCACAATGTTTCTCACATTCATCCCCTCCTATCCATTCCCTCTACAATTTTCCTGGTTTGGCCCTTATTTGTTCAACCACATAGCATGAGAAGGCCTGGACACTCTCTATTCCCACCCTAATTTCATCAATGAGGAAACTGAAGTCCAGAGAAACTAAGTGACTTGTCCAAGTATACTCAGGCAACAAACAGGGGCCAGTAGGTAATAGAGATGAGAGCAAAGGGAGGGACAAAAAGGGGGGCACACACCTGGCCTAAACTCACAGTTATGTGGGAAAGAGGGCCAGTGTTGCTGGAACTTTTAATTTTTTAAAGGACGTGATGGAAACTCGAAAGTTTAAGTATTACGTATTCATTTGAAAATGTTGGCAATGTATTAAAAATTCTTTTAACCTCTCTGCAGGTCAAACAAGACACATCTGTGGGCTGGCTTTAGTCCACAGCTGGTCTGTTTTAGGTCTCTGCATCCTACTAATCTTAATTTAAATTCATTTTATTTCATTCGCTTTTATTTTCACTCCCTACTCGAAAAACTTTAACGCCTCCCCGCTGTCCATAAGATAAAGTCCAAACTTCTTAACCAGTCCTTCAAGGCAATCCATGATCTGGCCCCCAAGCTATATTTCCACCTTACAGTCAGTCTCCTTTTCCCACTGCAACTAGAATGGCCACTGAATTCAACTCTCCAGGTACTAAAGTTCAGAGGGTCACCTGCTCAGGCCAACTTGATCCTTCCTTGGTCCTTCAGTCTGTGTGCTCTTCCCTTTCCTGGAATGCCCTCCACCTGAGCTCTCCTATCAGTGAAACCCTGTCCATCCTTTAGTGTCCAGCTCAATTATCACCTCTCCACAGCATCCCTGATGGCCCTGGCTGGAAGCAACCTTGCTCTGAATCATCATAGGACTTTATATCACTCACATGGCACTTACACAAGCTGCCTCACTTGGGAATTACCTACGTAGTTCATTTTCCCAAGCACTTAACATTCCTGGAAGGGTCTGGGGTCTTAGACTGTATTGAATATCCCCACAATGCATTGTACAGAGCAGGGCACTCAAACATCTTAGGAACATTATTCTTTTGCACTAACACTTATGGATCAAGGGTAATATATATATTACCCTTGCAGAACTCTATTGCATCTACACTAGGATAGGCAGGGCTTTATTCCTAGAAGGCAGATATGTGAGTGACAGAAAAAAGGGTGTTCTCACTTCTCTGGCTTTCCCCAACCTCTTCACCACTGATGTGCTACTTTCTACTTCCTTTGAGATTTCCTCCTCCAGAAGTGTTCACATTCTTGCCTTAGAACCCTGGTTCTAAGAGACCACTGTTAAATACTCACCTCTTCCATGGAAGCGTTCCATGAGAATGAAGCCTTTTTCTGAGTAAGGCTTAATTTATCAGAGCTGATGGTTATCACTTTGAAAGGCACAGAGGCCTGGACTACCAGTGAACAGACACCCTGCAAAGGATTTCAGTTGTGATAGAATTGATGGGAGTGAGGAAGTGAGCATCATTAAACCTTGGCTATCCAGCAAGCAAGGAGGAGTGACAGGAGTTGCAAACTTATGTCTCACATTGTTTTTCTGGAGCTATCCCCATTTTCAGCCATTTATATTCAGTTAATGTCAAAAAGGAAAAAGAAAACTCAGACTCCATTTTATTTTTACTGACCTGGCCAGCACAAGAAGCATGAAATAAATGTTTGCTGAATGAATAAAAGAATCCATTTTGCTTAAGACAAATGTAATCAAAGAACAATTAACACCGTAGTCTTAAAGGTGACCTAAATTCACACAATAATGGGAAAGCTGATAACCTTATCTCAAACCAGAATAGTTTAGATGACAGATGAGTAACCTCAATTAGCATATTCTGGATACAACCTTTCTAACCTGTACAAATATGCACTGCACTGTCAAAGGCCTTGCAAACATTATTTGTTAGCCTCACATTTATGTCACAACAATGTGTGTTCTAGTGCAGAGAACCAAGACAGTCAATTCCAGGAACTGTTAAAGAGAACTAATGACTACAGAGGTTTCCGCTGTGAAAACAATGATTTTCCCCTGTTTGGGACTACGCCATGGCAGGCCAGGAGTGCTTCTGGCATAAGTGTAATCTAACATATATTCAAAGAACTTCCCATAAAAAGCTATTCTTTTCTTTCAACTGCCTGTGGGTGGAAGGACAAATGGGATAGGTTACACCCTGTTCAAGAGGCTCTGAGTTCCCCATTGTTCCCATTTCAGTATCTTTTGTGAGAAAACAGACTTAAGGCAATACTCCCCCCTCTGTTGAAAACTAATAAGGCAATGGGCATATTTTTTCTTAATATAGTCTTTTGCATTAAAATTTTGAAAGCAAATTTTTGACATTTCAGAAGGTAACACTTAAGTATCTTTAATATTATTGGTTAAAAACCCCGATTTTATGATTACTTTGTTGTAAAAAAAAAATCATGGATTTGTTAAATAACAAGTACAAAGTGGCACACTTATGAAAACAGGAGAAAACCTGGAGTCCACCATATCAAGCTTACTTGCCCGACTTGAAAGAATATAAATGCAGCTAGAGGAAGGGCTCGCCAGAACTTTTTCTGATCTTAAACCAAGTCAAAAATAAATGGGCAGCTCCAATCTCCTTTGATCTTGTTGAATATATATTCCCAGCGTAAACCGGCTAAACAGGCGTTGTTAAGGCTGACAATATTTTCCCAAAGGGCCGGTGAGACATAATGAGAGTCATGCGACTGCAACCAGAGAAAGCAGTGTTCCTTGCACGGAAGTGCAAGAGCATCTGCGCCGCGTTGACATTCGGTTGCCCTTAATGAGTTCCCTGCTTTTGAGAACGGGGTGTCACTTTTTTTCTTTTCAATTGTAAAAACGATTCTGGGATGAATATGAGTGGAGATCCACCTCACAGTCTACAATGCTTCCGGGGAAGAGGGCAGAAGCAGACTGGGAGGCGGGGTTGTTCATCCCAGGAATGACCCCACAGAGGTCAGGGCCCCAGACCGGGGGACCCACTCCCCGGGACAGAGGCGCAAGAGAGAAGACTGGGGATACCCTCGCTCTCCAAAATGGGGGATAGTTAAGTCCATTTGTGTAAACATCGAATATCAGCTCTCCCCAGTTGTACAGCCTGGTGTCTTTCTGCGAGGTGGCAGGACGGCGGCTGAGGAGCAGGAGGTGCCCGGAGCCTCCCCGGCTGCGCGGGGATGGAGGGCGCCGCGGACCCGCCCTTCTCCCCACCCGGCGGCGGGGGCGCAGGACCGCCGGCCCTTACCTGGTTCCTGCGGTACCACGCGCCCGACAGGGAGCCATTGCCGGCGCCCGGCGCCCCGTACGTGAAATTCCGGGACAGCTCGTCTAGGGCGGCCGAGGTGGCGTCCCCGGAGCCCGCGGCCGCCGGCGCCGCCATTAGGTCCCGTTCCCGGGCTCGGGCTTAGCCTCCCGGGAGGGAGGCACCACGAGGCGCCCTGGAGGAGCCGCTCCTGCGGAGGCCGCGCCAGGCCCGCGCCGCAGCCACTTCCTGCTCGGCGTCCGGGCGAGGCCGGCGCGCCGAGGCCAACTGGCACCCGCCCCCGCGCGGCGGCAGGTGCCGCTTCTGCCAGCCCAGCCCGGCCTCCCGCCGCCGCCGCCGCCGCGAGGTGCCTGCGGGGAGCCGAGCGGTGTGCGGCCTCCCGAGCGGCCCGCCTGGCACCGCATCCTCCTGCCCGCCAGGCCTCTGTGCACAACGCCCTCAAGGGTCAGAGGCTCGCGGGGGAAACCACCGCGCCGGCATGCGCCCTGGTTTGCGCACCCAGTCAGTTGGAGAATGAGATGATCTCCAAAAGCCCCTCCAGCTCTACTGGGCGCTTAGTAAACGTTGGTTGAAATGAATGGGAGAGAGAAACACTGACTAACAAAAAGCCTTCGCCCGTCTATTCCTGGCAATTACAGCTATCACATATCTAGTGTTTCTCACTTATATTTTTAAAATTGTTTTTCATGTGGAAAAGTCATGATTTCCCGAAAATACTGTAAGCGTCATGAGAATAAAGATAGAACTGACTAAATCTGAGTGCCAGCACTTGCTAGATGCTTAGTAAATATTCCTGGAAAGAAGGGAGGAATCCCCTGTGACGACTGGAGGACTTCTAGGTGTATTTGTTGACAGATGGGGTTTCTTTGCGGATGGGACCAGAAAGAACGGCTGAAGACTTGCCAGCTATTAGATATAAGAATTTAGGAAGAGAGATGACTGTTGTTAATGGTCTTAATGAACACTAACCAGATGGTCGGGCTTTACCTGTATTCAAATTCTATGTTGTCACTACATGTGATCTCTAAGGTATGTCTCACCTTGAGAATTCTATGATTCTGTATTGCTGCCTGAAGAATTGTAACTCTGAATCTTTTGTTCACACAATGGTGAGATGCTTCTTATATAATATGCTTTGAGTTCCTTTACTTCACAAAGACAGACCTTTAAGAAAAGCATATTGCAGCCTAGCAGGGAACGGGAAGTTTTTCAGTGATTCTTAGGAAAAGAGTGCAAAGGAGAAATGAACATAAGAAAAAAATCATTTCAGATACAGAAAAAAGAAGACAGGTTATCTCAGAAGTATTATAGTTTCTTGATTGAGCAGCCAAATATTTCATTGAATGGTTAATATGGTAGCTATTTCCAGCTTAAGAAGCTCATGTATTTCAAATAAATATCTAAAGGAAAATGTGCCTATTTTCAATACTTTGTATAACATCACATTATTATGTATTGGTCACTTTATTAATGCTTCTTTCATTTGAGATGCTTTAAGCTGCAAGTAACAGAATGTAACAGTGGCTTAAACGCTAAGCCTCTGTTATCTCCAGTGGTATTGTGGCTCTATGATATTGTCACTTCCATTTTTCTGCTCTGCCATCCCTGAGGTATTGGCCTTGTCCCTTATCGTGGTGGAAAAATAGCTGGAACAGTCAGGCATCATTTGCACACATTGCTGTATCTTTTTATAAGAAGGGAAAACCCTTTGCAGAAGCCCCTAGCAGGTTTCCTTGCCCCCTCAGGTTCCACTGGCCAGGAACAGGTCACATGCTCCCAATCTTAACTTGCAAGAGAGGCTGGGGACATGATTCTTGGGCATTTCCAGGTTTTAAAGTGGGAGGCAGGTCCTGCCAGCGAGGAAGAAAGGAGGCTGCTATGGGGCAAAGGCTTCTGGATAAGAACTAATGGAACCTGGCACAATCATCCTTTAGTATATTCCATAAGGCATATTGTAAGTAGTCTTACGGTCTCTTAATGGGCAAAATAATAAACCGATAGTGTTACTTTCCTGTTTAAAAGGCTTGGATACCTCCCCACTGACATAATAAAGTTCACACTTGTAAATTGGCATGTAAAACCCTTTATGAGCTGGCCCCCATACTCTGCTACACTTAACTCATTCCCATTTTATTTTTTTAATTTAAAAAAATCATTTGCAATTTCTTTATATTTGCTTAAGAACTCTAATTTTGGAGAAAGTCAGTATTTGGTATTGAATAGGTATGCTATATAGCCTGTGATGTGCTGTTCTCCAGATTGTAAGATGCCTCTGCTGCTATTGTCCTAGTATATGGGGGTGGTTGCAACAAAGAATTCGTGACCAGTATTCCTCCCCACACAGTTCACAAGAAGGCGGCGGGAACACCATGTGAACTATTTTGAGCCCAGCATCGTGGGTGGAGCTGCGGAGGCTGTTCTGTGCTTTGTGATGGCCTCTTCCTCTCCAGGGGATATCCTGTTCACTTAATAGGATGCCAAGAACCTTTGATCAAAACAACCCTTCTCCTGGCCTCAGTGCTGAAATGGTGGAGGTCTGTCTTCCTCCGTTAATTTAAAGAAATCTATTCCGGTGCCTCATCATTCGAAGCTTGGTCTCACCGGGAACATACAGAGCAGAGTTACATTCTGCCCAATTT
>PVKH010038218.1:0-11355 GCA_004027955.1 Chaetophractus vellerosus | reverse complement strand
GATGGCTATCCTGGGGAATGGAGATAGCTTGCAGCTTCAGGCAGGATAATCTCTTCCATTGTATCCATGGGATATAAGCCCTCTCTTACTTGGTGGTGGAGGGGACATCACCATCCTAGACTCCTCAGGGTTGGAGGAAGAGCTATGGACTAGAGTGGACTTGTTGGTGTTCTGTTATAGACTTGTTGTGATTCACGCAATGGAAGAAATTACAAAATTATGTGGAGCCAGTAGCCACTGGACACTTTGTGGGCAGGGAGAGGGAAGGGCAGTTGTAATATAAGGGCTTTTTTGGGACTTGGGAATTGTTCTGGGTGCAATGGAGGATATAGGCCATTTTATATCTTCATGTATCATGCAGAACTGTGTGGGAGAGAGGGTGGTCTACAGTCTGAACTGTAGTCCATGCTTGGTGGCAAAGCCCCAAAATGTGTATATCTATTGCAGGTGATGTGCCACACTGATGAAGGATGTATATGTGGGAGGTTGTGTAGGGTGTGGGAGGTGGAGCATATGGGTACCCCTAAAATTCCTGTGTAACATTTATGTAATCAATATATCCTAAAAAAAAGATTGATTAAAAATTAAAAAAATAATTAAAGGCTATATATGAACCACCCCCCACAAATTGATACATATGAGAGGAAAAAAAGGTATATAAAAATTCCATGCAGTGAAATATTTATCAATGATCCAAATGAGATTGTGGGGTTCAAACAGAAGATCAGAATACTAACAATTGGAAAGATGAGTGTTGATGGAAATTTCGTTACATGCACTTAGATAAATTGTTCAATAAATATTTGTTAAAAGTGCAAATTAAATCCAGTGTGAGATGATAGAAGTGGAAAACGGTTTGTTTAAAGACAGATGCTGAATAAAGACTATTAACTAATATTGCCCAAGTTCCTTTGTAGAAAATTAATGACATTTCAAACCGAAAGTGAGAGGACGTGTAAGAAAAATAAAGGGCCACAAAAGTTCTAGAACTAGGAGTTAAAAGCATCAACTCTTGAATAAAATGATTAAGTAGAAAGATTATTTTTTATTCCAGGAAACTATATGATTATATGATGATATACTTGTGACCTGCAGCAGAGAATCAACACAAATCAATATAAAGTATTCTGTGTCTTATGTAGCTTCCCATATTTGGCCTATGGTCCTTCAATTTTTTTCATTTCCATTAAGTATTTATATGACAGCTCAGGTTCAATAAAGAGTTTGAACTAGTTGGAAACATAAAATATAGTTTCTCTAAGCTCTTCTGACTTATCATTTTAAAGACTCTCTCTATGTAGAAATTAATATTTCTATTTAAACCAGGGCTCTGCTCTTCTAGTACTGGGCTGGAGGCAAAGAATTGTAACAATCAGACTTTGTACATGTTAATACAAACTGTCATCCAATGTTTTTAAGGGGAGCCAGACTTTGATCAGCACAGGGACCCTTCAAATTCCCCTCTACCACTCCTTGAAGACTTGGCACCCTGGGTATTTTCTATCATATTAGACTCATTTCTAAACATAGTTGCTCTCACAATTTTCCCAAAGGGCTCAAAAGAAGTAATTGTTCCTTATATGTTTTTGTATCTCCAAACCATTGGAAAAGTATCTGTTGAGCTAAACTGATTGAACTGAATCTGAGGTTGAGGTTGAGGTGGAATTCACATGTTCTAGGTACAGGCTGGTCTCAGAAAATGACAAGAGTTAAGCCAATGAGATAAAAGTTTCTGATCCTCTGGATTAGAAATAGTGCCACCCAGAGAGAAAAAATTGTTTTTTACCTAAGTAACCTCATGAAAAGGTCCTACTTACAATGGGTTCAAACCCACAGGAATGGATAAGATTTAAGAACATGTTTTGCTGGGGTGCATGTAGCTTCAAACCACCTCGGTGTACAATGCTGTTAACTGTTATTGCAGGGATTAAAGTTCATTTCCTTTATTTCTATTTGAAATGTCTCATTTCACATGTATCCCAAAAGACATTTTAAAGTATATAAGTGGGATATTAGAGAATAAATTATTAAGCAAGTAAAATAGGATATATATTTGTTTTATTCAATCATTAGGGGAGTAAACATTGCTACTTACTCATAAAAAGAATTCTTGAGCACTAATACTGACACTATAGTGAAATTTCTCCCTTAAAAACTTCTAGTGAAGAGGACTTTCAGGAAAATGACATCAAAGTAGGTAGGCAGAGCCCGACTCTTTCTCACACATGCACACACACACACACACACACACAAACCAGTGGAGAAAGGGTAAAGGCTTATCCAAGGGAGCTGCTTTGGAAAACATAGACCAAAAAAGTGCTCTACATCATCCAGGAGGGAATGGGAAAGATAAAGAACCCAAAGGAATACTACAACAGCAAGGAAATATAATAAGAGGAATGAAGTGTTAAAGAGAAACCTTACCACACACAAAACAACAACAAAATAAAGCCCTAGAATAGAGAGAAGCTAGCCAACCAAATAAGCCCATCAAGATTAACAGATGCCTAGACACCAACAAAAAATTACAACTCATACTAAGGAACAGGAAGACATGGCCTAGTCTAACAAACAAACTAAAAACAAGAGGAGATGCAGAACATGGAACAGCTAATCAGAGATGTCCAAACAAATATCATGAATCATCTTAATGAAGTGAAGGAAGAGATTAAGAATATTAAGAAGACACTGGGGGAACATACTGAAGAAATTGTAAACATACATAATAATAAAGTATGATGGTGATGAATGTCACAATGCAAGAAATCAAAATTACACTGGGGCACGTAATAGCAGACTTGAACAGGCAGAGGAAAGAATCCACAATGTGGAAGATAGTACAGCTGGAATTAGACAGATAGTGTAGCAGATAGATAAAAAGATAGAAAAAACCCAGCAGGGACTTAGGGATTTGAATGATAATATGAAAAGCACAAACATACAAATTATAGGCACCCCAGAGGGAGAAGAGAAAGGAAAGGGGGCAGAAGAGTGTTGAAAGAAATAATGGCTGAAAATTTACCCAAACTTTTGAGGGACATGGACATATATGTCCAGGAAGCACAGTGCACCACAAACAGTATAAATCCTAACAGGCCCAATCCAAGACATATACTTGTTAAATTGTACAATGCTCAAGAGAAAGAGAGAATACTGAAAGCAACAAGAGAAAAGAGATCCATCACACACAAGGGAAGCTCGGTAAGATTAAATGCTGATTTCTCACATGAAACCATGGAGGCAAGAAGGCAGTGGTATGACATAGTTAAGGTACTAAAAGGAAAAAACTCCCATCCAAGAATTCTGTATCCAGCAAAGCTGGCATTCAAAAATGAGGAATAGTTCAAAATATTCAGAGATAAACAAAAATTAGGAGTTTGTCAATAATAAACCTGTCTTTCAAGAAATAAATACTAAAGGGAATTCTGCAAGTTGAAAGGAAAAAAACAGGAGAGAGAGGGTTGGAGGAGAGTATAGGAAAGGAAATTATTGCTAAGAATAACTAAAAAGATAAAAAGAGAAATAAACCAACATATAGCTTATGTAAACCTACAGAAAATATGACTAACGTAAGTAATTATTTGACAATAATAACATTGAATGTTAATGGATTAAACCCTCCTATTAAGAGAGTTTAATGGAAAAGGATACATGACCCATCTACCTGCTGTCTACAAACTGACCTTAGACCCATGGAAGCAAGGAGGCTGAAAGTGAATGGTTGGAAAACAATTTTACACACAAACAATAACCAAAAAAGGGCAGGAGCAGCTATACTAATATTGGACAAAATAGACTTTAAAATGCAAAACTATCATAAGAGACAAAGAAGGCCACTATATATCAATGATAGGGGTAATCTATAAGGAAGAAAGAACTATCATTGACAATTATGCACCTAACCAGGGTGCCTCAACATACATGAGATAAACATTGGAAAAACTAAGTGGAGAAATAGATGCCTCTACAATTATAGTGGGGGACTTTAAAACACCATTATCACCATTGGACAGAACATCTTGATAGAGGATCAATAAAGAAACAGAGACCTTGAATAAACATTAGAGAATCTGGACCTAATAGACATATAGAACATTACACTCAAATATAGCGGGATATACATTCTTCTCAAGCGCACATGGATCGTTCTCCAGGATAGACCTCATACTTAGGCCACAGAACAACTTTCAACAAATTCAGAAAGATTTAAATTATACAATGTAATTTCTCTGACCACAATGGAATGAAGCCAGAAATCAGTAAGGTAAAGAGAACCATATCAGGCACAAAGATATAGAAGTTAAACAACACACTCTTAGACAATCAGTGGGTCAAGGAGGAAATTGCAAAAGAAATCAGTAACTACCTTGAAATGAAAATGAGGAAACAATGTATCAAAACATATGGGATGCAGCAAAAGCAGTGCTGAGAGGGAAATTCATAGCCATAAATTTCTATATTAAAAAAGAAGACAGAGCTAAAATCAAAGATCTAGCTGCACACCTGGAGGAATTAGATTTAGAACATAAAACTAATCCCATAGTAAGTAAAAAGAAGAAAATAACAAAGATTACAATGAGTTAAATGAAATTGAAAATGAGAAAGCACTAGAAAAAATAAACAAAACAAAAGCTTGTTTTTGAGATTAATAAAATTGACAAATCCTTAGCTATAATAATAAAGAGAAAAAAGAGAAGATGCTAATACTTAAAATAAGAAACAAGAAACAAGAAATGGAATGTCACCACTGACCCCACAGAAATAAAGAGTAACATAAGAGGATGCTTTGAAAAATCATATCCCAACAAGATGGAAATGGCAAATTTCTAGAAAGACACAAGCAGCCTACATTGACAAAAGAAGAAATTGATGAGCCCAACAATCACAAGTAATGAGATTGAATTAGTTATCAAAAACCTCCCAACTAAGAAGAGCCCAGGACTAGATGCCTTCACAGGTGAATTCTACCAAACATTCTGAAAAGAACTAACACCAATCCTGCTTAAACTCTTTCAAAAAATAGAATTGGAGGGAACATTGCCTAACTCATTCTATGATGCCAACATTACCCTAATACCAAAGCCACACAAAGACACCACAAGAAAGGAACACTATAGACCAATCACTCTAATGGACTTACAGGCTAAAATCCTCAACAAAATACTTGCTAATTGTATTCAACAACACAACAAATGAATTATACAACATGACCAAGTGAGCATAATCCCTGGTATGCAAAGATGTTTCAGCATAGGAAAATTAATCAATGTAATATACCACATTAACAGATGGAAAGAAAAAAAATCACATGATCTTCTCTATAGATGTAGGAAAAGCATTCAACAAAATACAGCACACTTTCCTGATAAAAACACTTCAAATGATAGGAATAGAAGGAAACTTCCTCAACATTACAAAGGGTATATATGAAAAACCCACAGCCAAAATCGTATTTAATGCTGAAATGCTAAAAGCTTTCCCTCTAAAATCTGGAACAAGACAGATCACTGCTCTTATTTAACATTGTGTTAGAAGTACTTGCATGAGCACTAAGGCAGAAAAAGATATAAAAGCCATCCAAATTGGAAAGGAAGAAGGAAAAATGTCATGATCTGCAGATGACATGATCCTATATAGAAAGCCCTAAGAAATCTACAACAAAGTTTCTAGAGCTGATAAATAAGTTCAGTTAAGGGGTAGAATAAAGATCAACATGCAAAAATCAGTAGCAATTCTGTACACCAATAATGAGCAATCTGAGGAGGAAATCAAGAAAAAAATCCATTTACAATAGCAACTAAAAGAATCAAATACCTAGGAATAAATTTAACTAAAGATGTAAAGAACTTACACATAGAAAGCTACACAACCCTGCTAAAGAAAAGCAAAGAAGACCTAAATAAATGGAAGAGTATTCCCTGTTCATGGACAGGAAGACTTAACATCATTAAGATGCCTATCCTACCCAAAAATATTTACAAATTCAATGAAATCCCAATAAAAATGACCACAGCATTTTTCACTGAACTAGAAATACTAACTATGAAATTTATTTGGAAGGGCAAGGGACCCCAAATAGCCAAAGACATATTGAAAAAGAAAAATGAAATCAGAGGAATCACACTACCTGACTTTAAAACATTCTTCAAAGCTACAGTTTTCAAAACTGCATGGTATTGGCACAAGGAAATACATACTGACAGATGGAACAGAACTGAGAGTTCTGATACAGATCCTCACATATATGGTCAACTGATATTCAACAAGGCCACCAAGCAGACTCAACTGGGAGAGAATGGCCTCTTCAACAAATGGTGCTTGGAGAACTGGATATCCATATCCAAAAGAATGAGAGAGGAACACCATCTCACACCTTATACAAAAATTTACTCATGTTGGAGTTAAATGTAAGAGCCAAGACCATAAAGATCTTGGAAAATAATGTAGAGAAGCATCTGCAAGATCTTGTAGTAGGAAATGATGTCATGACTTTTATACCCAAAAACATGAGCAGTGAAAGAAAAAATAAATAGATGAGACTGTAGCAGTTTGGCATTGTTTATGAATTCTAAAAATAGATATCAGATTATGTTTGTAAACTGGTATGTACCTGAGTGTGATTAAATCATGATTAGGGTTTTGATTGGGCCATATCAGTAGGACGTTGAGTCCCTGCCCCCTTGGTGTTCAGGGACTCACAGACAAAACTACATGGCAGAGCAGAGGAGTGAGTTGGAATTTTGATGCTGGAGTTTTGAACTTGAGCCCAGGAAGTAAGCACACAGAGGAGCAGAGCAGCTGAGCCCAAATAGAATTGAGCCCCTGGGAGAGAGACAGGCCGGTCACATGATAGTCTACAGCTGGCCTTGTGGAAAAAACAGAGTAGCTGTGCCCAGAGAGAAATGAACCCTGGGAAGAGAGGAACCCAGGAACCCAAACCCTGGCAGATGTCAGCAGCCATTTTGCTCCAACACTTGGCAATAGACTTTGGTGAGGGAAGTAACTTATGCTTTGTGGCCTGGTAACTGTAAGCTTCTACCCAAATAAATAAGTTTTATAAAAGCCACAGATTTTTGGTATTTTGCATCAGCACCCTTTTGGCTGACTAATAAATAATTAACTGGAAGTTAAGACTGCCACCTGGCCACTTTGGGCTGCTCTTACCTCTGAATCAACAGGCAAAGAAGGGAATTACTGTACTGGCTGGGGTGATTGATCCTGACTATCAAGGGGAAATAAGACTGCATCTACACAATGGGGGTGAAGAAGAGTTTCCCTGGAACACAGGAGATCCTCTAGGGCATCTCCTAGTACTGCCATGCCCTGTGATTAAAGTCTGGAAAATTGCAACAACCAATCCAAGCAGGACTAACAATGGCCCGGAATCTTCAGGAATGAAAGTTTGGGTCACCCCACCAGGCTGAGAACCATGGCCAGCTAAAGTGCTTGCTGAGGATAAAGGGAACATGGAATGGGTAGTGGAAGAAGGTAGTGATAAATATGAACTTTGACCCCAAGACTAGTTACAGAAATAAGGACTATAATTGTCATGAATCTTTCTTCCTTGTTTCATTACGAGTATAATTGTATATGTACACAAAATGAATTTCTTTGTTTTCCTCCCCAACCTTTTCTCTTATCACACTACAAGTTGTATTAGTTTCATGTCATAATATTTAAGGATGTCAAGTTTAAGAGTGAATATAACCCAAGGAATTGCATCCTATTCTGTATGGAATTAATGCATTTCTAGTTGTATGCAGGAGAGTTGGATATTGTTAGGCAGAAATATACATACATACATATATATATGCATGTCTGTTATTGTTTTTACTTAGAGACCAAGTATGTTTTAAGGTAATGTGTGATGGTTAGGCTAATGTGTCAACTTGGCCAGGCAATTATGCCCAGTAGTTTGGTCAAGCAAGCACTAGGCTAATTGTAATACAAGGACATTTATGGACTTTAGTTACCAGTGAGTATACTGCATAGATAGCTGATCAACCAGGAAGTTTGCCATTAGCAATGGGTGATGCTTTATCTACTCAGTTGAATGCCTTAAAAGAGGAAGTGATTTCAGCATTCAGAGAGAATTTCCCAGCTAGTCTTTGGACAGCCAACATCTCTTGGAAACTCATCAAGGACCTTCATTGGACTTTCATCGGAGCTCCTGGTTTGCAGCCTGCCTGTGGAACCTGGACTTGTGCATTCCCATGGACACATGAGAGATTCTCATAAAATTTCATACTATTGAAAGGTATCGCCTGTTGATTCTGTTTCCCTAGAGAACCCTGACTAATATAGCAACCTCATCAAAATTAAAAACTTTTACACCTAAAAGGAGCTTTTCAAGAAAGTGAAAAGACTGCCAACTCAATGGCAGAATATATTTGGTAACCATCTATCTGATAGGGGTCTAATATCCAGGATAATAAAGAAATCCTACAGCTAGAAATTAAAAAGAAAAACAGTCCATTTACAAAATGGGCAAGTGATTTGAATAGATCTTTCTCCAAAGAAGAAATATAAATGGCTAAAAAGCACATGAAAAGGTGCTCAACATCACTAGCTATTAGGGAAATGCAACTCAAAACTACAATGAAAGACAGAAAGGGAGTAGAGGCTTGTGGGCCAATGCCCATATGGGTAAAATCTATGATAAGATGGAAGAGTGTAGTTGTGCAGTGGATTTTAGGGGAGAGGGAAAAGGGCTAGGATGTTGTGTATATGGGAATGCCCTATATTCTGTATGTGACTTTTCTGTAAACTAAAGCTCCTTTGAAGATAAAATGAAAAAAATGAGACACTGGGGGAATATTCAGAAGAAAATGTCACTGTACATATAAGACAACAGATCTTACAGTGATGAAAGATATGTCAAAAATATTTTTTTATTATTTCAAATTTTAAAATTTTTTGTATTTTATTTTTTATTTTTAAAACTATCACTATGATTTCATTTTCTTATTAATTTTATTTGGTTATCTTGGTTTCATTTTTGAAGAAGTTTTGGATCACAGAAGGGTCAAACTGTGGCAGGGGAGGATCAATGGTGTGGGGTGTCAGTGATGGGGGATGCATAGGGAGGAAGTCCACCTGGGGCATACCTCTAAGGGATATGAATGTGTTCAAGTGTTCATGGGGCATTGTCATGGTATGTGGAAATCCACAAGGTAGCTGAAAAAATATTGAATTCCCATCGTGGGGAGCTCTGCCACATTCTCCAATGGACAGCAAGAATCCCCCAAGTACAGGGGCAGTGCCTAGTGAAGGAGGATGGACGACTGTGATGAGCTCTTAATATTGATGACTATACTTATGAACATTTTCTTTTGAAATTGGAACTTAACCTAGTATTATATGTTGCCTAAGAGTTTCCTTCTGAGAGCCTCCTTTTTGCTCAAATGTGGTATATAATGCATTACCTGCACCCCACAAGCGTGGGACATGACTCCCGGGGATGAGCCTCCCTGGCATTGAGGGCTTATTACCAAGTGCCAACTAGCAATGCACCTGGAAAAAGACCTTGCCCAAAAGGGGGAAAGGGTAAATATAAATTAGGTTTTATGACTAAGAGATTTCAAAGTGATTTGGGAGGTCATTCCAGAGGTTCTACTTATTTGCACCTCAGCAGGATCTCATTGACTGCCACACTAAATATTGCCTCAATTAACAGGGTTCTTGAGAGCTCTAGAGACATCTAGACACTATAGGGAAGGCAGACAGCTCAGGAGTTTGGTGCCCTACCAGTGGGCACTACTTTGGAATTTATAGTCCCCAGTATGACAGAGTTGGACTCTTTTGTGGTTTCCCTACACATGGCTCTTCTGCCCCTTCTCTTTGAACCTATAGTTAGTACTAGACCTGATAGGTGTGTCCAACCAAGAGACTTAAATCTTTAGGTTGTCCATGTGCCAGTTGGGCCCTAAATCTCAACAGATTTGCAACACCTAGTCTCCAGTTCATTAAACTCACCCAGGACAACTAATAAGGAGATGATGATAGACAACACCCATTCCAAGGGACAGAGAGTATCTGTAACTGTAATCAAGATAGTCCCATCCATCTGCCCCATGGGATCTAAGCCTTCTTTCAATTAGAGGCAGAGAGGGTATCACCATCCCAGAATCCTTAGGATGGGGAATGAACATTGGACTAGAGTAAACTTACTGTTATTTTACTATAGACTTATTGTGATTCTAGCAATGGAAGAACTTATATCATTGATGTGGAGGTAGTGGCCACTGGAGGTTCTGAGGAGAGGGAGAGGGAAAAATAGGTGTACTATCGGGACATTTTTGGGACATTGGAATTGTCTTGAATGATGTTGCAATGATGGACACAGGCCATTATATATTTTGTTGTAACTTACAAAATCGTGTGGGACAGAGTGTAAATTATAAAGTAAATTATAACCCACGCTTTTTGGCAATGCTTCAATATGTGCTCATCAATTGTAACAAATGTACTACACTAATGAAGGATGTTGTTAATGTGGGAGGGGTATGGAGTGGGGCATATGAGAATCCCCTATATTTTTTTATGTAACATTATGTAATCTAAAGTATTTAAAAACTTAAAATAAAAAAGTATTAAAATAAAATTTAAAAAAAACTTCTAGTGAAATGTAGAGATACCAGCTTGAATTACTTTGAAATGTCTTTTAAATCAACACATCTTAATAAAATCTAAGAAAAATTTGTTAAAATAAACACAAATATATTTATAAGCTTGCTGTTTTCTAGTAGTTTCTTTCTTCACTTTAAAGTTATCTTTATTGATATTCCCTCTTTCCTAAAACTTACCTTTCCCTAATCTTTAAAGTCATAAGATCACATCAGAAGGGTAAGGATGAAGTAAAAAATCATAGAAAAGGGCCAAATTAATCTAATTCTAACCTCACACATGGACGAGGTTATCAGAAAACAAATTAACCATGGCAGACAAAATTAGAGTCCTGGAAGATCGATAGAGATAGAGAAGAAAGTTCATAAGTGAAATTGTAATTTGTCAGCATTTACTTGGAAGTTCCTTTGACATGGATGTTCAATTCATGAAACTAAATGTGTTTCTAGACTCCCCCTTCCTCCATCATCTCAAGGTATCAGTTACAAAAACCTCTGAAGCTACCTCCTAAAACCTACGTTACAGTCTTCTCCACTCCACTGTCACACCCATATTGGATCTCAGGTAGCCTGTGGAAGAAAGCTCCTCATCTAGCACAATTCCCTCTCCTGTGCAGCCTCAATCTACAGCCAGAGGGATTGTTCCTAAAACTTTAGCTTCCATAAGATCCTCTTTTTATTTTAAGCTCCAGCAATTCCAACCTATTTGTTATTCTCTGAATATACTGTG